>JAKUCV010003378.1:0-37099 GCA_028386065.3 Turnera subulata | reverse complement strand
GTCACGGTTCGTGTGGATACCGTAGAGGAGCGGGTCTTCTTCTTGCTCTAACTGATTCGTTCCAGCCTTTGTCTTGGTCTAGATGATTTGTTCCAGCAGTTGGGTGAAAGACCTCAACCGAACAAGGTACGAAATTTTGTTATGCAGTTTATATGCTTCACATGTGGTTCTTGGTTTAGTTTCCTAGCTTCCGCTGCGTGTCTAGCTCATTATGAATGTCGTAATAGCTTCTAGGAAACTTACAGATTTTACACATGAAGAATTGCAAAATGCATTTGGTGAGCTTTATAGTGAATATATTTCTGCCTCTAAAGTTAATAAGGGCTTAAAGAAACAAATTACAACTTTAGAAAATAATGTGGAAAAATTGTCTAAAGAAAATGTAAAACTTAAAGAAGAAAATGAACTCTACGGAAAGAAGAGTACTAATGAACCGGAAAGTCAAATTAAGGAATGTGCATCATGTAAATCACTAAAGGAACAAATTGGAGAACTTGAAACAAAAGCTAGGGAGTGTTCATCATGTGAGACATTAAAATAACAAGTTAATGAACTTGAAACAACACTAAAGAAATTTAACACCCCTCAAAAGAACTTGAATTCTCTCTAAGGTAATTTGCAATCAACTAAACATGGAGTAGAATTCAAAAATGAGCCTAAGAAGAAGAAAATTGAGACTAAGCCTAGGAAACCTAAGGTTCAACCTAAGGAAAACAAGGTGAGTAAAGTGCACAAATATGGACAACTTGCAGATATTTTCACCAAGCCTTTGAAAGAAGATCAATTCACAAAGAAAAGATTGGATTTGGACATGTGTGACCCTCCTTGAAGTTCTCATAAGATGAAGGCCAACTGAGAATGTTAGCAAACATGGTCACAACATCGATGTTGAGTATCACAACATCGGTGGTGATGTAAGTTCTCTAAACCAATTAAATTTTAAATTAATACATGCTAAATTAACACAAACACACAGGATTTTATAGCTTTCGTATTTTACAATCACGCTTACAAACACACACATACACTTACATTATTTATATTACATAACAATCACACATATTTTTTTTTTTAAAAAAAAACATACATACCTATCATAATCTAGCTCTTAACGATTTGGTACAGCAGTTACAGAGAAGCTATTAGGGTCATTGACAATATTAACCCTCACACTATCATTCCATGCAAACCACATTCCACCCGAGTTATTCTAGCTCGGGATTTCAAACCGGTTCACTGATGGAAAACGGAGAGGGATGACCCCGTGGTTTTCACCAGGTTGCCATAATGTCTCGGTGAGCAGCACCATGTTCGGCTTGTATTGGTTCTTCAGGTCTCTCAAGGTTCTTGCAAAATCTTCAGAGCGCCTAGTGATTCCCCTGCAATTCCACACTAGCAGGTGAACCTTTGGCCAAGTCGGTGGTAAGACAGGGACCCGTGAAGCACTCTGAGCAGTCATTGAAAAACGGTAATAACTTCCTTATTCTAAGATTTGATAGGTAGACTCCATTTGAAAGCTTTCAAGCCTTTTAGATATGAAGAACATGGTGGCATTGGCGGTACCATAGAAGGATGTTCTAAGTGGGCTTTGACTCTTAAGAAAAATTGACTCTTCCATGGGTGTGACAAAAAACCTAGAAGAGTAGAGCTCATCAACAAATACTAAGCGAGGAATTCTACTTAGTTCATTAGGCAGCTCCTCAGATGGCTCACTTACCATACTATAGGCTAATCGGTTTCTCCTGCCTAAGGTTGCAACCTCAACAAAAAAGACAGTGGAAGGAGAAGGCATTCTTGCTTTTGATTTTTTTTTTTGCTAACTCTCTTTCTGAAATTGGCTTATAATTTTCTGTGTCTAATGAGTTCTATCGTATGCTTATTTATAGAAACACAACTGCGCTGCTTCTTCTCTCAGAAGGTGACCCCTACCAATTTCTGACGTGTTCAGAGATTGTTCAGGAGGTGACCCCTACCTATCTTTGAAAAATGTTCAGGAGAAGACCCCTCCAAACTGCTTCTATTTTCAAGAATCTTTGAAAAACTTGCCACTTAGTTAAATTATTGCTCAATCAATGTCTGCAACCTTACAAATTTTTCCGATTATCAAAGATTTCCTTTTTGACACTCGTGGTTTTAATTGAATTATTGATTCCTAACGAGATTTGTTGTCTGGTACCAAAACGGATACTTTCCGACAGAGATAATCAAAGTCCAATTGATGGGACAAATATCTCACCAACCGTGTTTTTATGACGAAGCTGATCCTATTTGAGAGTACAGGAAATCTCAAATTTTTTTTTTTCTCTACTTACAATCTTCTCATATCTTGGAGTTACATATTACTAACTTGAGCGTCGGAGCATTTTCTTAGTTATTTTGCAGGTACCCTTCATTTAAGCCAAAAGATAGGGAGAACAAGAAATCCAAGACTGCAAAACATCGATGTTGCTCAACTGAACATTGATGTTCCTAATGTACAAACTTGGACCCGAGGCCTTCAAACATCGATGTTGAGGAGCCAACATCGATGTTGAGTAGACTTCAGCTTATACCATTCCCATCAAGCAGCTTTAAACATCGATGTTCAGTATCAAAACATTGATGTTCAGTAAGTATTTTTCTTCCCAGTAGTTTTAGACATCGATGCTTCCAGGTCAGACATCGATGTTCTGTCATTTCAGCTTACAATTTTTCCATCCAGTAGTTTTAAACATCGATGTTCTCATATTCAAACATCGATGCTGTCTCAATTGGCGCCATTTCAGATTTTGTCCAGAAGCTCCACAACATCGATGTTGAACTTATGAACATCGATGTTGCAACCTTAGTTTTAAAAAAATATAGCCGTTGGGGAATCAAACATCGATGTCTTAAACCAGAACATCGATGTTTGACCGTTAAAATTTCAAAAATATAGCCGTTGACGAGCCTCAACATCGATGTTCTTCTGTCCAGACATCGATGTTTACACGTTGTGATTCAACAAAAATAGCCGTTAAACTAGCCGTTGGAGCCTGTTGCAAGGACTACAACGGCTCTATTTTTTGCTCCCCTATATAAGAGATGCCTCCTTCACTCATTTTACACACTTCTTACTGTTCATTCACTCTATCTTTACTCTCCACATCATTCTCCTACTCATTTCTTCTCAAGTATGGCAGGTGGAAAGAAACGTTCCAAAGGCAAATCTCCCGCTAAGGAGAGACCATCCAAGCCAAGAGGAGGCTCCTCCAGCTCAGCCCCTCGCTATGCCGTAGAAGGCACCTCCATTTGGTTCCCTTCCAGGGCTGACCTTCACAACTTCATGACTCACTTCTCCAAGCGGCTCATTGCAACCCCTCGTTATCTTCCAACAATTTACCCCGCCATGAAGAATTACACACAGCTGGAGCCCCTTCTTCAAGCATCGGGATTATGAGGGTTCGTGACCCACAGTCAGCTTCAATTCAGTGCCAACTTTGTACGAGCTTTTTACTCCACCCTCCGCCGAGATGGTGATAACCTGACTGCTCACGTAAATGGCGTCTCCATCAACATGATGTTTGAAGAATTTGGCACAGTTGCTGCCTTGCCCTTTCAGGGAGACAATATTGCATCATACGGAGGTGATCCTTGGGCCACCATCCATGAACCACCCTTCCTGAATGAGCTTGGCTTCACGACCCTTGTTCGTCACAGTTCCGGGCGGCCAACCATTCAGACAATCAACCCGGAGTACCGACTTCTGTTCTACCTTCTCACCCGGGTCATCAAGCCACGGGACGGCAACCACACAATTATATCCGTTGAAGATATAAAAGTGCTTCATGCCATCCTTCACCATGCCCTAATTAATTGGGCACGATTTGTGCTTATGCACATGTCGGACTATCCGTCCACCTTTCCTGACCATCCCTTACCATATGCCTTCCTAGTCGTGTGCATTTTGTTAAATGCAGGTGTCATTGCTCACGTCGGTGCACAGGTTCCTCGCTCAAAACTTTGGACAATCGGTGATGCCACATTTCACAGTAGAAAATCTGTGGCAGAACCAAGGACCGAACAACCTTCCGAGCAAGCTCCAAGCACTGCTCCAGCCGAAAGCTCCCGTGCTGCCGCTTCTCGACGTCGATCCTCCGGAGTCACTCTTGAATCCGTTGTTGATTCCATCCATGGTCTTCAATTAAGCATGACAAGCATGAGCCGAGCAATAGAGAGGATTGACACGGAAGTACAACGACAAGGCCACTCTCTTCGGTCTTACTTTGCCCGTGTGAACTACAATCCTCCACCGTATCACACCACACTTCATGGCTACAACTTTGACGATGAAGGTGATGATGATGATGAGAACTACACTGAAACTGTGGACGAAGATCCAATGGATGTGGAGGATGGTCAAGAAGGAGATGATGGTGAAGAAGGAGCAGCTGAAGAAGAAGAAGATGATGATGGGAGCGAAAGCCCAACTTTCTAAACTCTTATCTCTTGTTATGTTTATGTCTTTTCAATTCAATAAAATGTTTCCTCTTTTCAATTCAATAAAATGCTATTTCTTTTTGCTAATGCCAAAAGGGGGAAGATAAGAAGAAGTATATGCACCAAGTTAGGGGGAATCATAGTTTGAAAAACATAGGGGGAATTACATTCATAAAACTTGGCATATACTCTTATTTGTTTGTCATTATCAAAAAGGGGGAAATTATTAGAACTCATGTCTCCTTGTCTCATTTCAGGGTTTTGATATTGACAAACAAAGCATGACTCAATTGATGACAATCAATCTTGAAGCAAAAAGAAATCAATCAAAGAACAAAGGTCCCAAGAGAAAAGAGCACAAGAATTGAAGTAACAAGCAAGATGGGTTAGGAACACAAAATGTACAAGGGTAAAACACTCAATTCTTCTGAAGACATTGGCTCAAAACAAAATCAATTTTACGCATGCATCAAATCGCACTCTATCAAACACAAAAATGATTTTTGAGTATTGAACATCGATGTTCATGTTTTAAAACATCGATGTTCCTGCCTAACAATGTTCTAGAAAATAGGCAGTAGCCCAAAACATCGATGTTGGCTTCCTAAACATCGATGTTCTTATGACCGTTGCACCTAAAACTCTTTGCAGCACCAGAACATCGATGTTCCAATAAAGAACATCGATGTTCATCATTCATACATCGATGTTCACATGATGCTCATCTTTAATCTGTTTTGGCAGTGTTTCAAAACATCGATGTTTTCATGGTAAACATCGATATTTTAGTGACCGTTGGCTTCAATAATTCAAATCCAACGGACAAACATCGATGTTGTGATATCCAACATCGATGTTGTGCCGTTAGAATAAAAAATCCTTCTCCACCTTGCATGTTATCTTGTCTAAAGGTGTTCAGAACTTGTTCCCAACGTCCATATAAGTTTTTGAAGCTCTAAATAGAGGCATTAAACCTCTCTTTCACAAAAAGATCAACTCTCTACATTTTAAGCATTCATTGTTATACATTCATATACATTTTTATGAGCCAATATTCTTGAGAATTGAGAGTTGCCTTTATAGAGTCTTACATGTTACTCATATCCACTCTTTGAGAGAGCTTTTGTTTGAGTGTTTTTAAAGTGCTGTTCATATACCTCAAGGGAGGATTGTTCCCTTATAGCATCTCATAGGAAGAGTGTTGAAGTGAGGTATCTTCAAGCAAGTAGAGTTTCGTGTGAGTCAGGCTCTAGGATTGTATACGGTTTGTTAAGCACCCGGAAGCTTAACCTAGATAGTGAAATCTTCGAGAGAGTCTCTGGGAGGACTGGATTAGCCACACAAGTTGTGTGTGTGAACCAGTATAAAATTCGGTGTGTCCTTCGTTCTTTCAATTCCGCAACTATATTCCTGCAAGTTTTTGATTTTGTCCATAAAACGCTATTCACCCCCCTCTAGCGTAGGGCACCTATTCTAACAACAACGAGATACAAAATTAATTTTCTACTAATCATTGTCTAAAGTAATTATTTGATGAAAATGTTGAAAGGTTGTTCTCTCTCCTTAAAACCTTCTCTTATTTCCATCTCCTCTTCATTCCATGAGGTGGAGGGTACCACACAAAAGTCATAACCAAAAATATGGCAACCACAGGCTCCCCATACCAATCATACTGGACTCCCAATTGTGGACCAGATTATGATTTAGACAAAGAATTGAAAGCCTTTGATGAAAGCAAGGCCGGTGTTAAGGGTCTGGTGGATGGTGGGATAAAGCAAGTCCCTCCCTACTTTGTTAAAGGGCCAGCAGACCAATTAGTCTCTTCTGAAACTGCATCATCCCATCTGCAACTTCCGGTCATAGACCTCAAAAACATCCACCAAGATGCTGCTCAACGCAAAAGAATCGTCGACGAAATCCGGGACGCTGCAGGGTCATGGGGGTTCTTCCAGATTGTGAACCATGGGGTACCCCAGGTAGTGATAGGGGAGATGCTTGAAGGAGCTCGCAACTTCCATGAGCTACCAGTTGAGGAGAAAGCCAAATACTATAGCAGAGACCCCAAGAAGTTGGTGAAGTACCTTAGCAACGTGGAAGGATTCCTCTTCAAGAAAAAAGCTGCTACCTGGAAGGATTCCTTAGCCTGTTCAATAGCTCCAGATGCTCCAAAACCTGAAGCCTTTCCAGAAGTTTGCAGGTACTTCTATATTACTAGTTCCTGGTATTGGCTGTTAATATAATAGTACGTCCCTTAACAAATTGTAATCGTATCAAATTGCTTTCTGCTGAGTAATTTGTTCTGGAATATATGAACATAAAAGAATTGAAGTATAGATCACGGAAAGGATCGGTGCAAATCTCAAGATTTTAGAGTTTGTCCAAAGATAAATGGCTTAAAAAGATCCACAAGATAATTATATTTTGGGAAGATGGACATTATGCCGTTAGAAAAGGATTGGCATCATCCCATATTTCTTTCTCATCTGTTGAATATGTCAACCTGCAATTTTGTTTGCATATGTCTTTGATTGGATCAAATTGGATCTGATTAGTCACAACTGGACCAAACATTAAATGATTAAGTTTAAAACGAGATACCCTTATCTTCTCCAAAGTTTGCTTTTTTATTTTTTAATGCTGCCGGCACACTTCCTCTTTTCACTTAAACCCGGAATGAGTTTCCTAATGTTGTTTTTTGGTCATGTATTCCATCAATCTGCCAATTCGGCTTGTACCACATTACAGTATGTCAATTGAATATATCAATTTGCAATACATTGGATCAGTGTCCAGGTTGCAGAATTAATTTAAACTGATTCTGATTAGTGAAAATTGGATAAAATATTAAATGTTTAACCCGTGGCTTCTCGTCGTGTTGCACAAGGGTGACATGGATAAATTAGATTGTTTAGAGCTGCTTATTGCTTTATGGCACAACTTGAGTACTAAATAAATGTTTATAGCTCTATGGCCATATCATGTAAGAAGAAAGAAAAAATAAACACATTAATGGTTTTCCTTTATGATTTTCTATCGACATAGAATTAAATATATGCATAATGCATTGGTAAATTGCAGGGAAATAACGATTAAATATTCAGCATATATGAAGGGAATAGCAACAACTCTTCTTAATTTATCGGGGGAGGGTCTTGGGCTGGAGCCCAATCATCTGATTGAGATGGGCTGTGGCAATAGGCTCTCACTTTATTGCCACTACTATCCACCCTGTCCCCAGCCCAAACAAACTTTTGGGACTGTCCCCCACACCGATGGTAATTTCATCACCATCCTTTCCCAAGATAATATTGGTGGCCTTCAAGTCCTTTATCAAGATCAATGGGTTGATGTCCCTCGAATTCCAGAGGCATTGGTCGTCAATATTTGTGACTTCCTTCAGGTATATATATTCGTATCCACAACTACAAGTAGATTTATTATCATATTTTATTTTTTAAATGTTGAATTATAACGTTGACATTTTATTACCTATCATAGTTTTGCAAGGTTATTATATTATATACATCGAATTCAGTTACCTATTTAATAATTATAGTTACTATCTAAATAATAATAATAAAAAAATTGTTATCAATTCCGAATAAATTTAGGAATGTAAATATAGATACTAAAGGGAAAGCCAGGACCTTATGGGATTTTGTTATACATATAGCTCTGACAAAATTAAATTATTCATTGCACACATCAAACTGGTGTAGCTAATGTAGTGGTTCTATAGATTAGTCAGAGAAACCTAATAAGAAAGTCGGTATCTTAAGCATGATTTATTGTTGCTGTGTTCATAGCATGATTATTGCTTGTTGCTGTACTTCCTAATATTTCTGTTTTGGTTCCATATCTACTCTCGCAGTTTTGGTGTTCTACTGCTTTAGTGTGTTAACAGAAGTTTAACATTGTCTCCCACAAAAACTTTTACATCTCAGGATCGATTTGTAATTACCCAAATCTCTTGCCCTTTGAATTTAAGTAAGACTCAAATCTTAGGGGATCTTCATATAATTTATCCAATTAATTGTACTCTTGCGAAAAGCATGACGTCCTAGAATTGACCCGAAGGAAGCATTAGGACGAATAAACCCACTAAAAGAATTATTAATTCCCCTACAATTGAAACAGTTAGTTGAGCATCTATTATATCTATATATAGCAGAGACATGTTTGAGGAGTGATTGAAATTTTTAAACACATGAAAATTTTTAAAGAATGTGAAGAAGACATGTAGCTCCATTTGAATTACATGTTTCATTGTTTTAGGTTACAAGTTTTAAAATATTTCTATTCAAATTATCTCTTCAAAATAATTTCTTTTGAATTATCTCTTTAGATTATCTCTCTTTTAAAAAATAATGATATTGAAGTTCTCTTTTTAAGTCAAATTATTTTAAAAAATTATAATTTTTAAAGGTAGTAATAAGATTTATTAGTTTTATTCAATTTGAATTTTCTCCCTCACTAATAAAGTTTTCTTCTTTTTTAATTTGATGAAATTGTATCTTACTTAATCTCTATTGATTTATCTCTCCTAATAAATATTAATGTTAATACATCATATAAACAATTGTCACATACGGGGTATTGTACGTACTAGTATGTACTAATATCTTGGGTTAATTAGTCCTGTTTTTTCACTTTGCACCCCAACAGCTCATCTCGAATGACAAGTTCAAGAGTGGACTACACAGGGTGCTGCTTAATAACACTCGCTCAAGAGTTTCGGTGGCATGTTTTTTCTCAAACTTTGGTGAATTTGACAAGGTATATGGCCCAATAAGAGAGCTACTTTCGGATGAAAATCCTGCACTATACCAGGATGTTATGGTTAAAGACTATCTTGCTGCATTCTCCCAAGCAGATGTCTCTGCCCTGGATCTCTTTAAATTGTGAATCATCATACAAAGTGAGAATACATTGGAGCTACCGTAGTTATGTAGTTAATTATGAGTCGTCTGTCCTTCGTTTCAGGTTAAATTATTCGACTTTTTTTCTTGAAGCATCAACTTTTACCAATGGCAATGAATGTATCATGTAATAATTCTTTCCATTGTATTGACACCTGTTTCCAGTGAGTCGTCCTCGGATGTAAAAAGGCTAATCCGTACCAGGGGCTTTAAAAAATGAGGATGTATCTGTTTTAGAACCATGAAAGCTAAGTGCTAGCATATGTAAGCACCGATTCCAAATCAGAAATGCCTATTTGATACCACATATTGACTCCTCCAACTTACAGTCAGGAAAATTAGGGTGTCGAGACATATATACATTATTATCAAGGAGGCCATGGGGAAAGATATTAGAATATGAAGTTGGCAAATAACGCATTTTTAGGAATAAGACAAAAAAAGAAACAACAATTTTTATTTTCCACGAAAATCACAGTCAAATTAGGGCTACAATAAATGTGTTCCTAGGGCTACAATAAATGTGTTCCTATAAGCCAAACTCAAGTGGGTGTCTATATTCTATTAAATCAAACTCTAAATATATTCTAAGTCCAAAATTAAACCATCTCAATAATATTGGATTAAAACACATACAAAGTCTAATATAATAAAATATGGACAGTCCAAATTTAGGTGTTCATATATGGGGATCATAATACCCACCCCGCGGGGACCCATAAAAATATAAAATAACAATTTTATCCTTCTATTTAATACTCCATTTACATATATTTCAAATTTAGTTTTTTAGTCATTTTGTCATATAAAATATAAAAACATAAAAGAGATAATATAATATAGACTACAAGTTAGTTTAGTTCACTTTACTTTATTGTATTGTTTTTTTTTGTCATATTGGTTGGATTTGAATCTTTTTTGCGGTAATGTGTAGTATTAGATAATAATATATCTTTGTATTGAAACTAATATTAATATGTATTTTGTAATGTTTTGGTACTAAATTTTAAGCTTTCAGGTGGAAAAAAAATATAAATATATTATGAACAATTTGAATCGCGGGGACCCCCGAGGATTCGTGGGAAGTGCGGGAAGCGGGGATGGAGATCAAATTTTCCCCTGCAGGGAATGGGGATGGGGCTGGGGAGAGTTTTAGGTCGCATGGATGGGGCTGGAATTTCTCTACCTGCAAGATCCCTACCCCGCTGTCATCCCTAGTCACAAGGGTAAGACAGTTTTTAGACAAGAATAAGTTAAGTGCTTATTCTCTAAGAGCCTGACTTAAAACAGATTGTCGCCTTGATGTTGTTCAAGATAAGGTCAAAATCATGAGTCAGATTGACCGAAGATATAACAAAGGGATGCTTATTGGTTTCTAAATTAGGTGAAGTCTTGATGAAAAAAGGGAGAGTGGTGGATCCAAGTTAAACATTAAAACCCTAAACCCTATCACCTATATAGTATTGTTAAAGACATATGCTCCAACAACGGATGGAGAAAGTACTGTGGCACTTGAATTTACACCATGTGTGACCGCCGACCAAATTAAGGACTAGGAAATAAGATCTTATTTCCTTACTGTGTGAGCCTTAAGAGGGTATTAGTAATTTCTCATAAGCACCCTTATCGACTTTTTACTACTACTTGAAACCTTAACTTGGTGTTGCTATCTTGCTGTACTCATAGTGGCCATGAGTGATTTGGCCTAAGGGTATGTCGAAAAACAGCCAAGTTAAGATGTAAAGCTTGGAGGTTAAGGGAAGATTATTGAGAGTTGCATTTTCCTCTGTGTTTGTAATGTGGCCACTTATGTTTTTGATTAAAACATAATTGTAAATACTTATAGAGAATTAGGATCTATGTTTCTCTAAATGCAACTAAATGAATCTAGATAGCTTACGTATTTACTCTATTTGAGCTATTGTATACTCCTAACTGATGTACAATAAATTAAAGATCTCTTACTAGTATGTTGGTCGCAGGACCTATTTGTCCGTAGGAAAAATTTTTGAAGATGTAGATGATTGTATCCATCATGAGAGAGTTGGGAATGTTATTTCTATCATGGGCATCTCGTGATTGTGTTCAGTTTCTTGTAATTAGTATGTGAGGACGGTTTTGGGGAAGTCATCTCTTTGATGACTGTTTGTTTACGGTTTCATTTCGTTTTTCATAAAAAAAAAAATAGCACTTCCATTATTTATGAGTGGAAGATGATGATTTATTTTATAGTGGCAAACACTATTCTTTCCACCTACTAATGGGTGCTGTCCCAGCCGCCCCACGTTTTGAAAATGAAGTGGCCAACATCCTAGGCATGGGGGCTGCTCTATTGATTTTATTAGGAACCATGGAAATATGATAGATAATAATAAAAAAAAAGAGGAATTCGGTTCCTCTAATTTGGCTCCTGCTCTCTCCTTGAATTTTTTTTTAATAAATAAATACAGTATTATGTTCAAATTGATTAAGGGTTTTTAGACCGTGACTCAGGGGTATTTTTCTCATAATTATATCCTGTGAACACCGATATATCCAAAGAAATGTGAAGATCTTAGCTCTTTTTAACGAGGTAATTCTTCTTATAACAATTTATTTTTTCATTGTGCCATGTTTATTGCTTATTTAGTTACACATGTATTTAATTTCCTTCAAAATGTTTTGAAATTCTAGAGCGCACAAACAAATTGAAACAAAATTATAATCTTAAAACGTACAACATTGTGAAACCTTCCATGGAAGGAGAGTAACATAATCCTCGGTAATAAAAAATAGACATAATACCCAATTTTATATACCAATTTGTATCTTTTGGTCATACATGAATTTGTAATTGGGTAAATTTAATATATGAATTTTTATAATTGGGTCATTTTAATACATAAGTATTCAAAATTGGGCCAATTTATTCGTAGTGGTCAAAATTGAAGGGGATAACTATTTCCCAAGTCCTAAACCTTTCCAATTTTTTCAACTAAGTCCTATAACTTTTAAAACGCCCCATTTCAGTCATATCCTTTATTAATTACAACAACCAAATCCCAAAGTTAATTTTTGTCAAGTCTTTCTGTTAAATCTATCTTTTTTAAGGGGATTAATTATATTTTAACTCCTCAAACTTTAGAATAAAAAATAAAATTCAAATATCGTAAAATTTTATTTCTTTAAAGAAATATTAAACTTAAAAACATAAAAAATCATAAATCTAAAATCATAAAAATTCTAAAATCTCTCAACCATAAATCATAAAATTTTAAAATCCTAAAACATAAAATGCTAAATTTTAAATCTTACAACGTTAAACCATAAACCTTAAAAACCTAAAATCCAAAACTCTAAAACCTTTAAATTTCAAACCTTAAATGCTAAAAACTTAAAACCTTAAATCCTAAAACTTAAACCCTAAAATCCTAAATTCTAAATCATAAACTCTAAAATTTTAAATACTAAAAATTAAACTCTAAAACCGTAACCCTTAAGTTGTAAAGCCTAAATCCCTAACCCTAAAACTTTAAATTCAGAACCTAAAAAACTAAGTCAAAAATTCTAAACTCCAGAAACTAAGACTCTAGAACCCTAAAACTCTAAACATTAAAACTATAAAATGTTAAACCTTAAATCCTAAAAACTAAAAAACCTCAATCCTTAAGTCCTAAAACCGTACACCCTAAACCCTAAAATCCTAAAACCTTAAACCCTAAAATTAAATCTTAGACCCTAAATGCTAAATTTTTTTGCTAAATCTTAGACCTTTTTTGTTTATGAAGTTTTTTTTGCATTAAATCTAAGGTTTATAGGACTAAAATGTAACTTATTCCCCTAAAAAGTTAGATTTAACAGAAAGACTTGATAGAAATTAAGTTTAGGAATTTTTTGCAGTAACTAATAAAGGAATATGTCTGGAATGAGGGTCTTTTTTAAAAAAGTTACAGGACTTAGTTACAAAAATTGGAAAGGTTTAACACTTGGGAAATAGTTATCCCCTTCAATTTTAACCATCACCACTAAATTGATTCAATTTAAAAGATAAATACATTAAATTGACCCAATTATGAAAACTCATACATTAAGTTGATAAAATTGACCAAAATATACAAATTTATAAAATTGGATATTATACCTATAAATATAAATTTGTAGGTAAGAGAACAATGCCGTCCTAAGACTATGAAATTGAATAATATACCTAATATATACCGACAGACCGCAAAAATTGCTCTGTTTCTTTCCAATAAAAACATTACCTCTGCATTCCCATGGGCAAAGAGTATACGCTTTAGTACATCCCAAAAGCCATAACCAAAAATATGGCAACCAGCACCCAACATCAATCATACTGGACTCCAAATTGTGGACCGGATTATGATTTAGACAAAGCACTGAAAGCATTTGATGAAACCAAGGCCGGTGTTAAGGGTCTTGTGGATGGTGGTATAAAGCAAGTTCCTCCCTACTATGTTAAAGGGCCAGCAGCAGAGGAATTAGTCTCTTTTGCAACTGCATCATCCGATCTGCAACTTCCAGTCATAGACCTCAAAAGCATCCACCAAGATGCTGCTCAACGCAAAAGAATAATCCACAAAATCCGGGAAGCTGCAGGGTCATGGGGGTTCGTCCAGGTTGTGAACCATGGGGTACCCCGGGAAGTGATAGAGGAGATGCTTGAAGGAACTCGCAACTTCCATGAGCTACCAGTTGAGGAGAAAGCCAAATACTATAGCAGAGACCCCAAGAAGTTGGTGAAGTACCATAGCAACAGTCTCCTCTTCAATAAAAGAGTTGCTACCTTGGAAGGATTCCTTGACTTGTATCATGGCTCCAGATGTAGCTAAATCGCATATATAGGGTCCGTACTATTTTAAAAGTATCGTTTGGAGGTCTGCACTATTTTTTGTCACATTTACGGGTCTATACTCTTATTTTTCGTCCCTTTTAGTGGTCGCGGGCAGTCCACGTCATCAGCGGGGCTGACCCGTAAAAGGGACAAGAAATAGTACAGACCCCCAAACGATACTTTTAAAATAGTATGGACCCTATAACTTCTCGTCCGGAACTAATAACTTATCATGGGAATTTTCTTGCTCTCGGTTGTCTTCCCTAGGGGTTAGTACATCAGTCTTCTTCTATTTTTCCAAATTTCGAGATAAGAGTGGAGACTGATACTATCCTTTATACCATGTTAAAATAAGATCGAGGAAAACAATTTGAACCAAAACGAGTTCCGAACGAGAAGTTATGGCCATTTTCAATTTACGGCACAAGTTTTATGCGAATTTTTCAAATTTCGAGCTAAGTGTGGAGCTTGAAACTATGCATTAGACCATGTTGAACTAAGAATGAAGAAAAAATTTTGAACCAAAACGAGTTCCGAACGAGAAGTTATGGCCATTTACGACTTTATGGTAGTTTCCCTAAGGGTTGTACACGAGTTTTTTTCCGAGTAAATCACATATATAGGGTTCATACTATTTCAAAAGTATCGTTTGGGGGGTCTACACTATTGCTTGTCCCTTTTACGGGGTCTGTACTCTTATTTTTCGTTCCTTTTAGGGGCCTCAGGCAGCCCCTCTGATGACGTGGACTGCCCGAGACCTCTAAAAGGGACGAAAAATAAGAGTATAGATCCATAAAAGGGGAAAAAATAGTACAGACCCCCAAACGATACTTTTGAAATAATACGGACCCTATATATGTGATTTACCCCTCCAGATGCTCCAAAACCTGAAGCCTTTCCAGAAGTTTGCAGATAGGTACTCCTTTGTTACTTGTTTATGATATCTTCTAGGTTTCAAATGTAATACTACATACTAAGGGTATAAACGAGCCGAGCGGTGCCAAGCTCTACTCGAGCTCGTTAAGGAAAAACCAAACTCGAGCTAAGTTTCTGCTATGAGCTCGGCTTGATAAAGCTGCGTTAAGTAGTGTTGGCTTTGTACATGATCTCAGCTCGTTTGAGCTCGTTAACACAAGCTTTGCAATATTGGGTGAACATGTGTAGAGTGCGGATAGGGCTCGGGGTCCGTCCGGACAGGTTCTGATAACTATACAGTGTTTTTTTTTATTCCTCGCCCGGTATCCGGAGCTTTGCCCCGACGAATCCGGATTCGACCCGCGTCGCGCACCTGGGTGTGGTGGGTCAGTCTCTCAATGGGAATTTTCTGCATACACGAAAACTCAAACCCGAGACCTTGCTTAAGCGGAACCAAGTCGCTTACCACTTGGACCAACCCCACATTGGTGATAACTATTACAATGTTACATGTCGCAATATTTATTTTTATATCCACAATCCTCAAGGATGCAATAAAAAAATATTCAGCACTTATGAAGGAACTGGGATTAACCCTTCTCAATTTATTGTCGGAAAGTCTTGGGTTGGAGCCCAATCATTTTGCTGAGATGGGCTGGCACAATGGGCAGACAATATATGCCCACTATTATCCACCATGTTCCCAGCCCAACCAAACTTTGGGGGCCGTTCCCCACACCGATGCTAATTTCATCACCATCCTTTCCCAAGATAACACTGGTGGCCTTCAAGTCCTTTATCAAGATCAATGGGTTGATGTCCACCAACTCAAGGGGCTTTGGTTGTCAACATCAGTGACTTCCTTCAGGTATATACTCTGAAGATTTATTATTGTTGTCTAGTTCTCCAAGACTGATTTTCCCCATTCTCTGAATCAATACAACTCAAAATTTTCTAAGGTCTCTATTTACTAGTATTGCTTTTTTAAACTAACTTTCGTGCAAGAGTTATTAATTCTTGGACAATAGAAGCTTATACAATAATTCATGGGTTAAATAGTTCTGCTTTTTTTTTTTTTTCCTTCTTTGCACCCCAACAGCTCATCTCAAATAACAAGTTTAAGAGTGGTGTGCTTAGGGTGCTGGCCAATAACACCAGCTCAAGAGTATCGGTGGCTTGTTTTATGTCTAATTCTCGAGCATCTAACAAGGTATATGGTCCGATAAGGGAGCTGCTTTCTGATGAAAACCCTCCTGTGTACCGAGATGTTACGGTTGAAGAGTATCTTGCTGCATTCTTCGAGCGAGATATCTATGCACTTGATCTCTTTAAGGTGTGACTCATTAAATTAGAACACAATGGACCCTGGAGCCGCCATGGGTGTATTATATGTGTCGTCTCTACGTTCTGACAGAATTAATTACTTGACTTTTTTCTTCTAGTATCAACTTTTTCCAATGACTTGACATTCAAGAATATATGTGTCCCTTAAGATTAATTCGTTTATGCATGGCAATTTTATGGCAATTTTTAAGTTAGTGACTAAAACCATAGCTAATAGATTCATGCATGCCCTCACAAATATTATTAGCTATACTCAAAGTGCTTGCTTTTGTTCTAGGTTGTTTCATGTCTGAACGTTTAATTGCTTTTTGAATCTTTTAATTTGATGAAAAAAAAGAAAAAAGGCATGAAAAGCCACCTAGCCCTCAAATTAGACGCGAGTAAGGCTTATAGTAGGATGGAATGGAATTTTCTTAACAATCCATGTTGTGCCTGAGTGGGTTGTTCTTATTATGCGTTACTACAACTTCTTTTGTTGTACATGTCAATGGTGCTCCATCTGAATATTTCTTACCTACACGAGTGGCTCCGCTAAAGTGACCCATTTGTCACCCTATTTATTCTTAGTGTGTAGAAAGTTTATCTAACCTAATCTCGAAGGTAGAAAGCAAGTGCGACCTTCATGGTATTTTAGTATGCAGGGACAAGCCCTAGCTGTTTCTCACCTCATTTTGGCCGATAATAGCATAGAAGAGCCAATTTGAGGGAGGTGTTCAAAATCCCTTTCACGTATGTCTTCGATGACAGATAGAATTAATATGCTGATCGGATGCAATTTCATCCGGGCTATGCAAGGAGGGCTTTGAGTAGAAGGAAATACAATTACCTTCTACAAGAAACAGACCAAATCTAAGCCAAAAGTGGAAGTCGCCAATATTGCGATATCAGAGTTGCAAATGGATGAAGAGGAATACATCAGTACTTGTGAAAACACAGTTGTCATCAACATTGGTCCTGCATTTGGGCCATCGTTTGCACAAAAGTTCACCAAAATCTGCACCCAATTACAAGAACAAGGGTTTATTGGTGAAAATCCACTCAAGCATTGGGTACGAAATCAGGTCACATGCTATCTGGAAATTATCAATGAAGGGTTAACTATCCAAGATAAACCCTTGAAGCATGTCACACCCCTCATGAAGGAACAATTTAAGAGGCATACGAATGCATTACTAAAATTGGGAGTCATTCAGCCCAGTAGTAGCAGGCACCGGACAATGGCAATGATCGTTTATTCCGGTAGGTTGTGCATTTCTTACTGGTTCCCTCTGTACTTCCCTCCTACATAATATATTTCTTAAAAAGCTACTCTTCATGTGTTCTTAGTACTAGCAAGTCTATCAGAACAACATCCTTTCCTTCCCTGGCGCCCTCCCTATATGGTAATGGAGCCAAGTTGAAGAGTAAATTAACTGTATAAGGTATGGCCGCTTAAATTAATCTTTAGGAAGGCAGTTCCTTGCTCTTTATATTAGTATTGCATTCATTAAGTTTATTAAACTCAAAAGGAATACGCATAATCAAAAGGCTACAGGGCCGTAGACTATGTAAGTCCCAATTAGTTAGATAAGATTACCCTATTATGAGAGTATGAATCAATTTAATGGATAGATTTGAAAAATCTGTACAAGACTGGTATAAAAATTCAAGGACTGCTGACCTAGAGTATTTACAGCTTGAGTTACCCCCACATCTCAGTTATATACGATCGAGTAAACTTTTTCTCTAGAGTTGCAATAAAACATTTCCATACACTCATAGAGAAAACTGAGGACTTCAAAGATCTGACTTCAAAACAGTCTCTACGAACAAGTAAAAAGCTTAAGACTTTGCAAACTGCTTTGGACAAACTGGACAAGGACTCTCTGACAGAAGGACCAATATCAGACTTCTTCCAACAACTCCTTGTTAAACATCAACAAAGATTAACAAGAGAAATTAAAAATTTTATTGAGTTGTTCTTGCAGCAGCAAAAGAGCTGATCTACAGTCAAGGAAGTACTTTTGAAGATAGAAGCCGCCTCAAAGGAGAATAGGTTACAAATTAGTAACCTCGGAACGGAGCTGACCAGGAAAATCCAAGAAGTGGAGAAACTAATCATTAGCACTCGCCAGTTCCATGGTGCGAATTGATGAGCTGGAAAATCACTCTATCTGATGCAACATACACCGAGGCATTAGCTGTTACAGACTCGATTTCCCCTCCCGCAGTTGGATTCAGCCAGCCGACAGCCACACCACCTGAGAATTTTGCTATCCTGATAAAGCAAAATAATCTCTTGATCCAGTTGGTTTCCCAGCAGCAAAGCGAGATACAAGAAATAAAGGAGCAATTTTCCCAGTTCAAAAGCATCTTCAAAGGAAAACAACCCAAGATCTCTGAAACTTTGGAAGAAGCAGTCAAATCCCTCTCTGAGAAATTGGAGAAATTACCACCAGGAGTGCAGAAGCAGCCAAAGAAGAAAGGTCCCCTCTATGTTTTCAAAGATCCATACGAGATCTTCCTTGAGGAAAAGAGGAAACTCGGTCTGAAATGAGTCAGAGAACTCAAAACCTTTCTCGTAGCATGAGTGTTACAACCGAAGCACAAAGGTTGCCAAATCAGGAGGATCAAATTCGGGAATACAGGCGGGGAAGCCGAATACTTTATGAGTCAGAAAGAAGGATGCCACGGGTATTCCCTCGGCGCAGCTACCAAGTAACTCTTGAGAGTCAAATTGATCCTGAACAAGAGTTACAAATCTCACAAAGGGAACGCGCTAATATAGTCCCAGCTAAGCGGTTGTACACAACAGCTTGGTCTAGACAGCGGCATCTGGTGTATCAACACTACTCCGAGGAACGATTATTAGTTACCGGAGAAAATGAGCAACAGAACAGGTCTTTTATCAATGGTCGATCCTATGAGCGTATCAGACAAACAGGGATGCAGCATACACATGGAACTCATGATGATAAGAATCCATGCCCTCTATCGGAGAGACGCGGGGACTAATGTTTTATTAGTCGTACGAGATACAAGGTGGTCCGACGACACTATGATCATTGGTTCTATGGAGGTGGATATGTCACGAGGAACACAACTTGTCTACTTTGTGCCTGACATGATGATGAGCATCCATGATTTTTATCACCATATTTAACTTGTAATCCAAGCCCATGGCTACGAAGGATGGACAGGAGGTGAATCTAACCTCCTAATCACTAGAAGTATGGTGGGAAGTCTCACAAACATAAGCTTCGCTGGATTCCGATATAATGTCCAGAATGTCACTGAATATCTAGCTTCAGCTGAAATTCATGCAGTTCCTGCACAACGAAGAACAACGGAGCATTTACAAGGCCAGCGATGGTTATTACAACCACCAAGGGCACCGACGTCGGTTCAGAGACCAGGAAGAGTCCGAACCAGAGGTCACTAGGATGGCACAGTTAGCCTACGATTTGCAGACTATAGCCTGGCACAAACAACTGAGCTACCACAGGTAGATATAAATGATTAGGAGGTGCTTCCTGATCCTGATGAGGAGCAATTTGCCGGAGTTTTTCTTTTCCAAGAAATAGCCAGGCCCGGGCGAAACAGGCAATTACTCACCAGAACAGAACATCAGCAGAGGCAAAGGCCCTGGCAGAACGAACCAGGATGGGCTGTACATTGCACTACTGGAAAGTATGATGTAATGGTCAAATACACAGCACCTGATCTCCCCTTAGAACCTGTTAACCCAACAGGCTGGGGATCTGAGTTCGATGATTTCGAAAATCATTCCACAGATGAGGTAAATAATTTTGATCCTGAAGACTCTATGAGTATCTTTCACGAGCTGAAAGATGCACTGGGCGATACTATAGAAAGACAGGTGGAGAGACAAGGGACAACAGGTAGGTGAAGACTTTCAGCTTATGTTACAAGATGATTTGGTGGAATTAGATTACCCCAAATTCAGGGAATTTGAGGCACAAGCAGAAAAGGCCACAGCACTGATGTCAACATCTGAGGTTGCAAATTCCCCATATAATCCACCCACTGACACAAGCATGAAAATAGGTGTGCAATATGCGCCAGCAAAAGGAGAATCTTCTGGAATTAAGTCAAATATCACATTTGACACCGGAAGCCTTAGAAGGAAAGCTAGCAACTATGTCGCTAACCAATGGACACTCCCGTCAGCACAGCAACCACAAGGAGCATTATTGGTCCTCCTAAATGACATTGGCATGTATAGGGACGCGTTTGATAGGCGGGAGAAAATTACTCTAAACCACATGAATGACCCATCTAAAGTCTGGCATGTTAACAAACCAAGGTAGACTATGTTGAGAATCTGCTTGGAGAAGACGAGAAGCTCATATGGATCCAATGGAGAATGGCTTTTCCAGAAGCCTATGAGGAGATTATTCGACAGGTAGAAGAAACCCAGAATATTGTATCTCAAGTCCGCCGAATATTGTTCCTAGAAGATCCATATCAGGGTACAACCGATGAGCAAGATCGTGCCTACAAAGACTTGGAACGATTATGTTGCAGCAATTTGCGAGATATTTGGGATTATTTTCAAGAGTATAAGAAGTTAGCCGCAAAATCAGGATGAATGTATCTGGGCATGGAACTATCAGAGAAGTTATTCAGAAAACTGCCCCCGTTGATTGGCAAGGAATTGGAGGAAGCATGGACAAAAAAACATCCCCATCCTGTTGTGGCAGTTCTTCCACGAATTACTTTCGCATACAATTACCTCGCAAAAATTTGTAAGAAGGCTGCTCTGCAACGAGGATTAAAAGAATTGTCATTCTGTGACAAAATCCCTTTGCCAGGATATTATGGAGAAAGGCGGCGTTACAAACTGCGTAAGAGTCAAACATACAAAGGAAAGCCCCACGAAACACATGTACGGGTTTTCAAAAGGAAGGATGGTGCTAAAGGAAGAGTGTGCAAGTGCAAATGTTATGTTTGTGGAAAGGAAGGTCACTTCACACGAGAATGTACCAGTAAAGTGGGAGGTATGGCTCGCAAAGCCGTGATCGAGAATCTCGCACTTGCAGATGATCTTGATGTCCTCTCAGTGGACATGGATGAAGACGACCACAGTGATATCTATATTTATCTTGATGGAGAAACCGAAGACTTTGAAGGGGATCACAGGGCAGGAAGATCTTGCCTTTATGATGAAAGAAGACAATCAAACTTGGATGCCTAAATTTCGGTTGGAAGGAGCTCAGTGGGATTACCTACACACAAAGCAGCAGTACAACGGGTATTTAACAAAAACACGATGCCAATCTTGCAATGTGGAGGTCGGATTAAGAATGCGACTTTATTGCCCAGAATGCGAACTGTTACTTTGCCCAATGTGTGCAAAAGTCCATCTATCAATAACGGTGCCTACCCCGGAAAAGCAACCCTTGGAGTATGGTAGTAAGAGTAATCTGTTTGAAGAATTACTCAAATATGTAGACTATCTCACGAAGGAGAATGAAAGACTAGAAGAAGAAAATAGGCGTTTAAAGGAGCAACATCTAGAACATGATCTATCAGAAGATCTTAAGCGCCTCAACAAAGGAAAAGGAGTTGTCATCAATGAAGGTGGAAATGATTAATTCTCATTATGTGCAGACCAAAGTATGTTAACAACAAGCTACAGGAAACAGAATAACCTCTACAACATTGAGGTGCTATTCATCATCCTTGGTGTCAAGAACTTCACAATAAGGGCTATCCTCGACACTAGTTGTACAACCTGCTGCATCAACACAGATTTTGTGCCCATTGAGGCATTAGAAGAAAGCCCTATCCACACAAGATTCATAGGTATCAATTCAAGGGACATCGCTACCGAAAAGCTAAAAGCTGGGCAGATGGAAATAGAAGGAAACAGGTTCAGAATCCCTTTCACGTATGCCTTCAAAATGATGACAGATGGAATTGATATGCTGATCGGATGCAATTTCATCCGGGCTATGCAAGGAGGGCTTCGAGTAGAAGGAAATACAATTACCTTCTACAATAATGTAACGCAGATTAAATCTAAGCCAGATGTGGAAGTCTCCAATATTGCGATACCAGAGTTGCAAATGGATGAAGAGGAATACATCAGTACTTGTGAAAACACAGTTGCCATCAACATTGGTCCTGCATTTGGGCCATCGTTTGCACAAAAGTTCACCAAAATCTGCACCCAATTACAAGAACAAGGATTTATTGGTGAAAATCTACTCAAGCATTGGGTACGAAATCAGGTCACATGCTATCTGGAAATTATCAATGAAGGGTTGACTATCCAGGATAAACCCTTGAAGCATGTCACACCTCTCATGAAGGAACAATTCAAGAGGCATACGGATGCGTTACTAAAATTGGGAGTCATTCGGCCCAGTAGTAGCAGGCACCGGACAATGGCGATGATCGTTTATTCAGGAAAAACAATTGACCCAGTGATAGGAAAGGAAGTAAAAGGGAAGGAGCGTATGGTCTTCAACTACAAGACGCTTAATGACAGTACTCCCTTCCAAGGATTAACACAATCATTCAGAAGATCAGAAATGCAAAAGTCTTTTCAAAATTTAATCTAAAGAGTGGATTTCATCAGGTAGCAATGGATGAACGCAATATACCCTGGACGGCCTTCATAACACCTGAAGGATTGTTTGAGTGTCTAGTAATGCCATTTGGCCTAAAAAATGCACCAGCAGTTTTTCCGAGGAAGATGGATAATTGTTTTCGGGAATATCAAGACTTCATTGCAGTCTACATAGACGACATCTTGGTATTCTCTAGGAACGAGAAAGAACATGTTGAGCATCTGAAAATAATGCTAAGCATATGCAAGAAATGGGGCTTAATACTCTCTCCAACAACGATGAAAATTGCAGTAGGAGAAGTGGAATTCTTAGGTGCATTAATTGGAAATCAGAAGATCAAACTACAGCCTCATATCATCAAGAAGATTATGGATGTGCCAGCCTCACAGTTAAAGGATAAGAAGGGCCTTCGATCATGGCTTGGAGTCTTAAATCATGCCAGAGCCTACATCCCATGTTTGGGAATATTGCTCGGGCCTCTGTATGAAAAGACGAGCCCGCATGGAGACAAAAGGATGAAACCATCAGATTGGGAATTGGTGAAGGAGATAAAGCATTTGGTGCAGCAACTCCCTAATATGCAGTTACCACCCAATGATGCCTATATAGTGATTGAAACCGATGGTTGCATGGAAGGATGGGGGGCAATTTGCAAATGGAAGAATGCCCAAGCAGATCCAAGAACCTCAGAGAAGATATGCTCATATGCTAGTGGCAAATTCCCGCAACCAAAAAGCACGATCGACGCAGAAATATACGCAGTAATGGAGGCTTTGCAAGCATTCAAAATTTACTACCTTGATAAAAAGGAAATCACCCTTAGGATGGACAGCCAAGCAATTATTAGCTTCTACAACAAAATTTCAAATCATAAGCCCTCACGAGTCAGATGGATTGGATTCACAGTTTTCATTAATGGATCTGGGGTCCAAGTGAAATTTGAATATATCACTGGCAACTAGAATACTTTAGCTGATACTCTTTTCAGGCTAACTCATGTTTTGGTACAGGAATGGCCCGAAGACCACATGCCCTTGATGAAGCCAACCAATTTGAACAACAATGGATACGACTTATGGAGTTGGCAGGACATGGAATGCAAACCGGACTACCACTGCACCACCAACTCTACCAGGATGATATCTCAAGACTGTGCACTGGCGATCTAGGACGAAGCATGGTCGAGACCCACCAACTTCGGCGAAGCATTAACAGGCGATGCAATAACCAATTGCAATACACCATGGCCCAGCTGGCCATCTATCGAAGTATGCTCCGATAGCGTGGACACACCCTTCAGGAGTATCAACGCCGAAGCACTAGCCTTATTCGACTCAATCAAGACGCACTTTATCAAGCATCACAAGCATGCGCTCGTCTTGAAGAAATCAAAAGGGTGAATCAGCCTCTGGCAGAGGAAGAAGCTTTGGCGGAGTTCGAAGCAATTGAGGAAGAAAATCTCCTGCGAGCAGTCCGGCGAGCAGTCCGCCGAGCGCTCAACCGCAGAACAATACCTGGCGCGGGCACTCGATACACTTCCCCCTATGACTACTACTCCTCCTCAACCGACGACTATAATTCAAAAGAACCCATCAGACGACATGACTTTTGACTAAGTCATAATGACGTCTGCAATGACGTAAAACTATACCTTACGTAAGCAGTGACGCATCGGACATGTGGTGACGCATGTGCTTACATATTATGTATATTATTGTGTGCGGAAGAGTGATGGAGAGTAGGACCACGTGTTAATAATGCATTCAGAAAACGCACTCTAGAGTGTAAGATAAGATAAGTGGGAACCTTGTACAAGACTGAAAATGGGGCCCAATGAGCACCCTGCTCTTCCTTTTTCCTCTTATAAATAGCAGGAACCCCAAGAGGAAAAACACAACCTAGAAAACCTAACAAGTGCATTTCCTATTGGTTCCCTCTATACTTCCCTCTTGCATAATATATTTCTTTTAAAACTACTCTTCATGTGTTCTTAGTACTAACAAGTCTATTAGAACAACATCCTTTCCTTCCCCTGCGCCCTCCCTATATGGTAGCGGAGCCAAGTTGTAGAGTAAATTAACTGTATAAGATATGGCCGCTTAAATTAATCTTCTGGAAGGCAGTTCCTTGCTCTTTATATTAGTATTGCATTCATTAAGTTTATTAAACTCAAAAGGAATAGGCATAATCAAAAGGCTACAGGGCCCTAGACTATGTTAGTCCCAATTAGTTAGATGAGATTACCCTATTATAAGAATATGAATCAATTTAATGGATAGATTTGAAAAATCTGCGCAAGACTGGTATAATAATTCAAGGACTGCCGACCTAGAGTATTTACAGCTTGAGTTACCCCCACATCTTACAGCTAACGAACGAATCTATAAAATACTGAATAACAGTAATAATAACATCTCTGTATATACGATCGAGTAAACCTTTTCTCTAGAGTTGCAATAAAACATTTCCATACACCCATAGAGAAAACTGAGGACTTGAAAGATCTGACTTCAGAATAGTCTCTACGAACAAGTAAAGAGCTTAAGACTTTGCAAACTGCTTTGGAAAAACTGGACAAGGACTCTCTGACAGAAGGACCAATATCAGACTTTTTCTAACAACTCCTTGTTAAACTTCAAAAAAGATTAACAAGAGAAATCAAAAATTGTATTAAGTTGTTCTTGCAGCAGCAAAAGAACGGATCTGCAGTCAAGGAAGTACTTTTGAAGATAGAAGCTGCCTCAAAGGAGAATAGGTTACAAATTAGTAACCTCGGAACGTAGTTGACCAGGAAAATCCAAGAAGTGGAGAAACTAATCATTAGCACTCGTCAGTTCCTTGGTGTGAATTGATGAGCTGGAAAATCACTCTATCTGATGCAACATACACTGAGGCATTAGCTGCTACAGACTCGAATTCCCCTCCCACAGTTCGATTCAGCCAGCCGGCAGCCACACCACCTGAGAATTTTTGCTATCCTGATAAAGCAAAATAATCTCTTGATCCAGTTGGTTTCCCAGCAGCGAAACGAGATACAAGAAATAAAGGAGCAATTTTCCCAGTTCAAAAGCATCTTCAAAGGAAAAAAACCCGAGATCTCTGAAACTTTGGAAGAAGCAGTCAAATTCCTCTCTGAGAAATTGGAGAAATTACCACCAGGAGAGTAGAAGCAGCCAAAGAAGAAAGGTCCCCTCTATGTTTTCAAAGATCCATACGCGATATTCATTGAGGAAAAGAGAAAACTCGGTCTGAAATGAGTCAGAGAACTCAAAACCTTTCCCATAGCATGAGTGCTACAACCGAAGCACAAAGGTTGCCAAATCAGGAGGATCAAATTCGGGAATACAGGCGGGGATGCCGAATACGTTATGAGGCAGAAAGAAGTATGCCACAGGTATTCCCTCGGCGCAGCTACCAAGTAACTCTTGAGAGTCAAATTGATCCTGAACAAGAGTTACAAATCTCATAAAGGGAACGCACTAATAAGGTCCCAACTGAGCGGTTGTACACAACAGCTTGGTCTGGACCTCGCCATCTGGTGTATCAACACTACTCCGAGGAACGATTATTAGTTACCGGAGAAAATGAGCAACAGAACAGGTCTTTCATCAATGGTCGATCCTATGAGTGTATCAAACGAACAGGGATGCAGCACATACACATGGGAGTCATGATGATAAGAATCCATGCCCTCCATCAGAGAGAGCGGGGACTAATGTTTTATTAGTCGTACGAGATATAAGGTGGTCCGACGACACTGGATCATTGGTTCTATGGAGGTGGATATGTCACGAGGAACACAACTTGTCTACTTTGTGCCTGACATGATGATGAGCATCCATGATTTTTATCACCATATTTAACTTGTAATCCAAGCCCATGGCTACGAAGGATGGACAGGAGGTGAATCCAAGCTCCTAATCACTAGAAGTATGGTGACACAAGCTTCGCTGGATTACGATATAATGTCCAGAATGTCACTGAATATCTAGCTTCTGTTGGAATTCATGCAGTTCCCGCACAACGAAGAACAACAGAGCATTTACAAGGCCAGCGATGGTTATTACAACCACCAAGGGCACCGACATCGGTTCAGAGACCAGGAAGAGTCTGAACCAGAGCTCACCAGGATGGCACAGTTAGCGTACGATTTGCAGACTATAGCAGGGCACAAACAACTGAGGTACCATAGGTAGATATTAACGATTGGGAGGTGCTTCCTGATCCTGATGAGGAACAATTTGCTGGAGTTTGTCTTTTCGAAGAAATAGCCAGCCCCGGGCGAAACAGGAAATCTCTAGAGTTGCAATAAAACATTTCCATACACTCATAGAGAAAACTGAGGACTTGAAAGATCTGACTTCAGAACAGTCTCTACGAACAAGCAAAGAGCCACTAGCATATGAGCATATCTTCTCTGAGGTTTTTAGATCTGCTTGGGCATTCTTCCGTTTGCAAATTGCCCCCCATCCTTCCATAAGCCATCGGTTTCAATCACTATGTAGGCATCACTGGGTGGTAACTGCACATCAGGGAGTTGCTGCACCAAATGCTTTATCTCCTACACCAATTTCCAATCTGATGGTTTCATCCTTTTGTCTCCATGCGGGCTCGTCTTTTCATACAGAGGCCCGAGCAATATTCCCAAACGTGGGATGTAGGCTCTGGCATAATTTAAGACTCCAAGCCATGATCGAAGGCCCTTCTTATCCTTGAATTACAGTTGGAAGGAGCTCAGTGGGATTGCCCGCACACAAAGCAGCAGTACAGCGGGTATTCAACGAAAACATGATGCCAATCTTGCAATATGGAGGTCGGATTAAGAATGCGACTTTATTGCCCAGAATGCGGACTGTTACTTTGCCCAATGTGTGCTAAAGTCCATCTATCAATAACGGTGCCTACCCCGGAAAAACAACCCTTGGAGTATGGTAGTAAGAGTAATCTGAATGGAGAATTACTCAAATATGTAGACTATCTTACGAAGGAGAACGAAAGACTAGAAGAAGAAAATAGGCGTTTAAAGGAGCAACATCTAGAACGTGATCTATCAGAAGATCTAGGTCGGCAGTCCTTGAATTATTATACCAGTCTTGCACAGATTTTTCAAATCTATCCATTAAATTGATTCATACTCTCATAATAGGGTAATCTCATCTAACTAATTGGGACTTACGTAGTCTACGGCCTGTAGCCTTTTGATTATGCCTATTCCTTTTGAGTTTAATAAACTTAATGAATGCAAGACTAATATAACAAGCAAGGAGCGGCCTTCCTAAAGATTAATTTAAGCGGCCATACCTTATACAGTTAATTTACTCTTCAACTTGGCTCCGCTACCATATAGGGAGGGTGCAGGGGAAGGAAAGGATGTTGTTCGGATAGACTTGCTAGTACTAAGTGTAAGTGTAATGCCCAAAAGCCAATTATTGGATGATTATATAGTCATGTATATTTATTAAGGTTTTATTCCAATAAATATGTTTATCAGTGATAAACGCTTGCACATATTTATAACTTAAGAATATTTTATATTCTTGAATTGTCCCTAGTCGATTATTATTATGGACGGATTGTAATAATAAATTAAGACTAGCGTATGTTGAGAAGTATATGAGATATGAATTCTACATACAGGTACAAGTTAGAGAACTTATGGTTTGGACTGACCCGACATAAGAACACTACATGGACTGTTATATATATGTTGTCATTAGTGGTTCTTATATGTACTATCCTTAGACCTGAGATCATCAAGGTTCCCAACATATGAGTCGTGTACTTTGACATTACCCTTAGTTACCCGTAACTGAGTAACCTTAGAGTAATTGTTGGGTACATGATATAATGTGTAGTGGTACATGGACTGTTATATATATGTTGTCATTAGTGGTTCTTATATGTACTATCCTTAGACCTGAGATCACCAAGGTTCCCAACATATGAGTCGTGTACTTTGACATTACTCTTAGTTACCCATAACTGAGTAACCTTAGAGTAATTATTAGGTACATGATATAATGTGTAGTGGGTTTTGTATGATCAAGATGGAATTCGTCCAACCCTTATAACGGGTATATTATCAGTTGGGCCTCTTGATAGAGTTGAACTGTAAATGCATGGCCATGCTCAAATTAAGTGATATGGGGATATCATTTGTTTCTGTTTTACACAGTTAACTCAGGGATCAAGAAAACTTAGATTAAACATATACGAGAATGACATATTCCATGTCTCATGTTTGATCTTGATAATGTGACGAAAGGATAATGACATTTTTTCGAGTCATAATGAATCAGTACTGATCTGGTCACTTGGGTAACAATGATGTGTTGCTAGACACCGCTCATTGCTTATAATTATAAATGAGAGTTCATAATTATTGCCAACGTGATTAGTGCCTACAAGGTCACACACTTAGAACTGTTGATTCGAGCCAATGGTTAGACCATGGTTGGACCATGGTTCGACCAAGTTATTGAGCTAGTGGTTAGACCATCGTTGGACCATGGTTGGACCGGGTCGTTTGGGTTGGTTCGGTTCAATAGTTACCAGAATTATTGAACCTGAATTATTGTCCAAAAAGCATGAAAGGATGTGTTGTCTTATATATATGTTGATATATATGATTGAGTTAGTGGAGACATAATCATGTTGATGATTATGACTAAAGTATAGATAATGGAAAACACAATCATGCATGATAAGATGTATGTATGATTAGGTTGGCCATTTCTATATTAACTAACATTGATATGTATATGTGATATACATGAAAGAGAGTTGAGTATAGACTTAACACACTCACTTCATACTTGAGAAAAACACATCAAGTACTCTAGGCTCTCTCTCTCGGAATTCTGCAGCTAGCACTGCGGCTCGAGAGTGCTCGGGTTAGTGATCGTGTGACGGTTGCTAGCAATCATCGACGGTTCATGTGGATACCGTAGAGGAGTCGGATTTTTGTCAGGTTCTTGCTGATTCGGATCATCAGTTCAGTGGAAGATCTCAACCAAACCAGGTATGAAATTTTTTTTATTTGCTTTACCCCGTTTCACATGGATCCTCCATTAGTTCCGGGTCTTTCCGCTGCGCATATTGTCTCTTTGTTTGCATACCCGGTTACTTACAGTGGTAGCGGAGCCTCTTGTGAAATACTAAACCGAATTAGTTGCTTATATGGATGATATGCTATATGTGATGTGGTTTGATCATGATTGTATAAGCAACATAACTTGATCATAGTTTATTATGCATCTGTTGTATGTATGTTTAAACTAGATCATTATGATTCTCATATATGTGATATGTTGAAGTTGGATCCGTCAAAGGTGTTTGACAGCAAGTTCTTGATTGGTATATGACAGCAAGTTCAAACATCGATGTTTACATCTCAAACATCGATGTTCACTGTTCAAACATCGATGTATGTAAACATCGATGTTCTGAGCATTCGACCAATTATTTGGAGTTCCAGAAACTGCAAACATCGATGTTTAAGTGTCAACATCGATGTTCTGGAATTCAAAAACTTCAAACATCGATGTTTAAGTGTCAACATAGATGTTCTGAGGATTCGCCAACCCCAAACATCGATGTTTAAATGTCAACATCGATGTTCTGAAGGTTCTGCCAATTAGTTCGATGTTCGGCATGCTCGATAACATGTTCTTATGATCTTAATGATATATGAACAACATGTTGATTGCTTGTTAACATGTTTATCCTTTTATAATCATGTCACATAGCTTGATGTATTGATTATAAATGATTGTGTATGCGATATATGATCACATGCATGTTATGTATGGAATGAGCACTCATCTTTGCTTAGATCAACACTTGGTAGGTTTGCCAAAGAAAAGTGCCAATGTTTATCCTAGCAAGATGCGATGGCATATTTGTTATGTATGGAAATAATTGTTGATGTAAATATTAAGTTCCTCATGTATTGCCTTCCATTGATAAGTACTCATCTAGGCTTAGATCAACACTTGGTAGGTTTGCCAAAGCAAAGTGCCAATGTTTATCATAGCAAGGTGCGATGGGATAATTGTAATATCCAAATTGCTTATTGTGAGTTGAACTTAACTAAGTCATCTCAATAGGATTGGAGACTTAGAGACAAAGAGTTGAGATAAGTCTATAAGATAGACAAGAACAAGAGTTGTTCACTCAACTATCCAAGCGTTGCATGAGATGTAATTGACAAAAAGTTGTCTACCTAAATAACTATGATATAAACGATTAGCCAAAGCTAACTTATCTTGTAGTGAAATATGGATCTTGGCCCACTCATTATCATCTTGATTTGTTTGCTTAATTTCACCTATTCACCAAGCATCAACTTATAAAATTAATATATATCTCCAGTTTCAACGTGGAGCAGCCTTATTTCTCAAAAAAAAATGTGGAGCAGCCTTGATTTTGATGGGTCATTATTTTTAACCAGAGTCATTTTAATTAACATGACCAGATAAGCATTTCTCAAAGGAAAAAAAATAAGATTTACCTTTATTGTTTTGGATACAGTGAGAGGAAGACTAATCAAGCTCCAGTAGGAACATAACTAAGTGCTGGAAAATCCAGATCACGCAACAAACGAATCCAGATCACGCAACAAACGACTAAGGCACCCAGATGGTGCCCGATCATCTAAATGAACTCAACTAGGGAAGCATTAACAACTCAACTGGGGAAACATGTTCTCAATGAATTCCATATCATTTATTCAGGGCCCCTCAACTCAAAAAAAAAAAGTCATAATTGTGATGGGCCAATATCCTCCTAATTACTTTGATTGGCTTGAAGAGATTAATTAATTTCAGCTAGTTTGAATTTCTGCCATTGAATTGAAATCGGAGATTAACTAAATATTGTTTAAGGGACCTATTACTGATAATCCATTTCAGTCTTCACAAGAAAATATCGGAAACAAAAAAAAAATGTTTTTTCATTTTGGCTGTCAAACATCATGATCTTGAAAGTCGTGGGCCAAATTAATTAACAAAATTTCTATGTCGAACGGGTCAGAGTATGAAATTTTAAAAAAATCAGAAATAAGAAATTCAATTATGAAAATTCAAGGGGGGATTAAGTTAATCCGTCAAGGGGAATTACTACTTCCAAAAACATTGAAAAATGAAGAAAAATGTAGCATTTCAACGCTCTATTGTGTGGAGTTATTTAATATATGGATATAAAATTTTTTCGTTTCTAAACATGACGTTGAATTGAATGTTTACGAGAATTTACTTCTTCAAGGTGAATAATGACTTCTTCAAACATTACACAAAAAGATACAAAAAGTTACTATTGTTCTTTGAACGCTGTATTGCCTCGAATTGTTCAATATATCATGATTATAGTTTCTTTCTTCCCGACGGAAATCATGATTATAGTTTTCTGGGACAAGATAAGCATTGATCTATCACGTCAACCCATGACTTTTATGGCTACACTAAAGTAGATTAATAACACTAACAAAGAATCTGGGTTGCTAGACTTTTCTATCAATTCCAAAAAATAAATGAATACAATTCTTAGAAATGAATTATTAGACCCCCACTAACTGAATGATGAGCTGGATTCCTCCAACCTTTTAGCATCTGCACTAATTTACCTTTCCAATTTCTTAACTTTGATAAAGAGTAAACAAAACATCGACTATGCTAAAAAAGTATCCTATCCATTTAATTTCACTGATTACAAAGGGTTGATCAGAATTCTTGATGTCACTTGCTAAGATTAACAATAGCTAATTTTTTGTCTTTTTTTTTTCGTGATTATAAATAGAGCGGCCAAAAATAATACTTAAAAAAATAAAAAATTTGACCAATGAAAAGTAAAAGTAACTTGTTGGAATCTAGTCATTGTAAAACAGTAGGCTATGGTTGGTACACAAAGAATGAGAATGAGAATAGGAATGAGAATCCTATTCCATTTTATTTTTTTTTTCAACTTAAATAACATCCCTTTAGAATTTATGTCTTAAATTATTAAAAATCAAGACATATAAGTCTTAGACACTCTTGTGTCAAAAGCACAAGAGGGGTGAGGTCTCGGGTTCGAATCTCACTCTCCTTGATTAGTATAAAAAAAATATAAGTCTTAGGCATGTCTTAGATTATTGCCAGCCAAATGACAAAGTTATTCAAATTTCGTTTCTATTCCGATTCTATGTGATTCCAAATAACAAAATGATTAGGATTACGTTTCTATTCTGATTTCAAGCATAGCCTAGAGAGCATAAAGTGATGAAAAAATGGCAGTGTTGGGCACAATAATTCTAAAAAACTAAAAACACCAACTGTGGGTGAAGAAATTGGCCGATAAAAAAAATAAAGGAGAAAATGGTTCGCCGGAGTGTCGCTGGAAAACATCCAGGTCAAAGACTAACCACTGGGCTTTGGTCGTGCAGGGCAAGGAATTTTACTGGTAAAAGCGCAATGTCAGATGGTGGTCAGAGGGGGCGAACCAAAAGGTCGGAAGAGGCGCGTGTGTGAAAGGGCGGCTGCATCCGGCGGCTAGTGGTGGCGCTTGAGGCGGGTTCGCAACCAAACTTCACCGGAGAAGTCACCTTGAGACGATCTACACTGCTATCGGGAGGTTTGAAAGAATAAATAATGTGGGAGAGAGTAACGTTGAATTTCCGATAGAGCACTAATACTCTGCTACTATGAAGTTTTTTGTGATTTTTTTAATTTTCCGATAATACATAAAGTAGACATACAGTAATATTTAATACAAGTGGATGAGAATGAACTACTAATATAATTAAGAATCCTAAACTTATACTCTAGATAAATTATTTAGTCGGTTAATAAATTTATATCTCTTAACAATTTTTTGAGAAGCCATGCTTTTGCATTACCTGAAGCGTCTAAAGTTACAGCACTGTCAACGCAATCTAGGACTTCTTCCTCCCAGACACAAGAATTGGGGGTGCGGGATCCTTTGAATGCTAGCAAATATGCTACCTTATTTGTAGTTCGCTTAGCAAAACTGACGCTACAAACATCAAACTTATCAAATAAAGAGCAAACTGATTCCCATGACTATTTAGATATGCTATGGTCGGATTCGTCACATCACGGTACCTGGTCCAAATGCTAAAATTGAATTATGGCTGTAGTCGTAGAAGTATAATATATAATCTTAGAAACATTTGAATTTGATTTTAATGTTTGAATGCAAGAGTCGCATCACCAGGGTGAATATAATGCTTAATCGTGGTTGTTCAACCCCGGCCCGGCCCTTATGGTGCTTGGGTTTTCCAAAAGAAAATAAATAAATGATTTGGATCAAGGAAAAAGTTGGGAGTTTACGCTGATTTTGGGTGGACGCAGTCAAGAAAATAATGTTGAAGCAAATGTGTAACAAGACCGAGCATCCCCCTGTGTATGTTGGAATCACCAGCCAGCTCTTACAAGAAGAAGATCAAAAACGTTGCAAAATTCCCATGTTCTTCCGACTGCTGATGCATTTAAATTATGAAACACTCAAGGTTCAAGAACTGTTGTTTCCCATACTTTAATAAAAACTGTTGCGTCCATCAATAAATGTTACTGATTCTGTAATTACTCCCTCCGTTCCAAATTAATTGACGTTTGAGGAAAAAAAATTTGTTCCAAAGAGATTGGCGCTTTACAATTCTCAATCATCATTAATTGAAGTTTTTTTATATTTATCTTTAACTTTACATAACAATTACATCTAGATTGTTTAATTTCATTAAAAATAAAATAAGGATAAGGTAGTCAAATAATCCTAAATTCTAGGCTATTAGTAATTATCTTTTTTAATTTGTGTATAGATACCTTAAACGTCAACTAAAACGGAACGGAAGGAATATCAAGTACTTTGAAAGCATTTCTTTAAAGTGTTACTACGTGCTGTTGTATCACTTTTCTGTATAAAACTTGGGTGTTACTATTCCTTTTGCGTCTTGGTCACAAAACGTGTCCACTTTTTCCTGTTATTTTTTTTTTTCTATCTCATTACTCCAAAAAAACAAAGATGTAGCCCCGGACGTGTATCTTTCCAAGTTTTGCTTAAAATTGAATTCAAAAATCAATTCACAAAAATTACGAGAAGACTTTAATTAAGTTGGCAACCGAAAGTGCTGCTAGAACAATGTATTGTTTCTCTTTCTATAATAAGTCGTGGATTTTATAAATTTATACAGGTCATGTATTGACCTAAGTTATCAGGCCAGCCATAAACGAAAAAAAGAAAAAAAATATATAACTTGAGTTGAGCAGGGCGTGGTCACATAGCTGAAAAGTCATTGGGCCAACTCGGGCGTGGTCACATAGCTGAAAAGTCATTGGGCCAACTCGACAGGATCAGCCTGTTACAACGACAAGGCGCTCTACTCTTTCACCGACCCAGTAGATGAGATGATTCTACCAAACCCAAATCAAACAAATCTATGTACCCCATGGGAAGACGGTAGTATCCCTAGTCAGCAGAGATGAGATGATTTTCGGTTGATGACCATCAAACAAATCTGTGTACCCCATGGGAGGACGGTAGTTTCCCTTGTCAGCCGAGATGAGATGATCTTTGGTTGATGACCATCAAACAAACCTGTGTACCCCATGGGAGGACGGTAGTATCCCTAGTCGGCCGAGATGAGATAATTTTCGATTGATGACCATCAAACAAACCTGTGTACCCCATGGGAGGACGGTAGTATCCCTAGTCGGCATGACCACCAAATAAACAAACCTGTGTACCCTATGGGAGGACGGTAGTATCCCTAGTTAGCTTAGATGAGAGGATTCTTTGCCAACAAAACCAACCCCGTGTCCCCCAAGGAGGACGATAAATCCTTGAAAACCCGAGATGAGATGATTCCTGACCCATGGCACATACATATCAGCATCAACATCAGCACCTACTCCGTCAAATTTGGGTATTCTATTATCGTTGTTTTGTCTTAAGTTCCTAAAGACTCATCAACGAGGAGCATCTGTGAACACCCCAAATTTGATCCACTAATATTTTATTCAATTATCGAAATGTTGTTATCTATGTATTGATGAGATGATTCGATTCTTGGATGACATATTTGTAATTTAATAGAGTATTAATATTTTTATTATTTCCATATTTTGGATATATTTAACTTAAAACTATTGAGATGATTTAATTCTGAGTTTAGTATATTTAAAGATTTTGAAATTAATAAAATGTGGGTATTTAGTTGTCTTAGGCTTTTTATTTTGGACCCATTTTTGGGTTAAAAAGGAGTTAGAGGCTTGGACTAATTAAATATGGATCCTCCAGCAATGTTGGCCCATCAAAAACACTGAATTCAGAGGCCTTTTAGTCTGAATTTCGCCCAGAAATTCGGATTAAATTGTTTCTGTATTTGTTTTTGGTTTTTATGGTATATAGAGTGGAGTAAGGAGGAGGAAAACTAAATTAAGATGAAGGGGAGTGGGTAGGTGTAAGTTTCCCTAGACTATATGACATTCACATAGAAGCATAAACATGCAGCGGAAGACAAGGGAAACAACCAAGAACACATGTGAAGCTAGTAAACCGTATAACAAAAATTTACTTACTTGTAGTGTTAGGATCTTTCACCTAAGCCGGAAACCGAATCAGTAAGAACAAGAAGAAGCCCTGCTCCTCTACGGTATCCACACGAACCGTGATCGGCTTCGAGTCGTCACACGAATCAAGCCTCGAGCACACCCACTTGATGTGCTAGCAACAAGGTAGGAGCTAGTGTGTGTTTGAGGTGTTTTTGGAATGCTAATGCTCTTGCTTCTTTCACAAAGAAGAAGAACTCAAAGGAGGTATTTTCCAGAGAGTTTTTGGGGCTGCCAAAAACGTGGTAAAGGGGTGAGAATGAGCTAGAGTCATCAGCTCACAATGCCTATCCCCACACACCCATAATGCCCATACACAACCATGTGAGTGCCAACTCATAAAGGCAAAACAAAGTGGCCAACATAGCCAACATGTTTCCACTAACACTTAGTGGGAATAATCATCACATGGCTGCATTAAAGACTCCACTAATCTGATACTTAGTG
>JAKUCV010003377.1:40635-205377 GCA_028386065.3 Turnera subulata | reverse complement strand
GACCAAGTCTCGGAACTGAAAACCGAGGCTCGGTTAGTCAAGAAGATACTCCCGAGCGCGGGAAAACTCTCGGATTTAAAAAAAAAAAACGATTACCGATTTACCTCGAATTAATTACCCGAGATTAATCCAACAGTAATCACGGTAAAACAATTTCTACAGTCCCGGTAAAAATCAAAAATTTACCCGGGCTGTTACACTGTAAAACAGGGCCTGTTTGGAAACTTGTTCTCAAAACAAGTTTTTAATTTTCATGGTTTTTTAAGAATTGAAAGCTTGTTTGGATGGTTAAAAATACCTTGATTATGAGAAAAGAGTTCTATAAAAGACTTTTTTAAGAACTAAAAACCCAAAACTGATAAAAGATGTTTTGGTGCTTTTGTCAAAAGAGGCGATGGCATTTCCATTATTTTTGAAGAAGCCATTTTATTAATGGCATTCCTGCAAATAAAGAAATAATAACATAAATCCACTTTTCCCTTTTTTTTTTCTTCCCTAGTCTTCGGTTTGTCCGCCATCCTCGTCCACTAACCAGTCACCATGGTCTCATCCTCTCACCGCCGCCTAGAGAAGTCCCGACTGCAGGCAAGCAGAGCGCCTAATTCTCCACCTGCAGCCATGCTCCGTCCTGTGCTCCTCCCTTTGCAAGCCGCCGTCCAATGCTACCAGCTACTAAGAAGAAGTTGGGCTCCATCCCGGATCTGCCTCCATTAGAGCAACTCCCTCCTCCAGATCCGCCACCAGCTTCCGAGAAGGCGAAGCCGAGCTCCATGCCGAATCCGCCTCCATCTGAAAATCGCTGCTCCTTTAAAAATCGCCGCTCTCCTCCCATTGATTTGAAGGAGCAAGACACCGACGCAGAGACCCGAAGGCCAGCACCGGCTGCACGACGTCCACCCGCAGCGCAACTTGCAGCAGCCCGCCTCCACTGAGCCAACAACGGTGGACCTCCATCCGGCTAGTTCGACATTGTTGGCTCCACCCACCATCGACAAAGGATACTCAATGAAGGAGAACGATTTGGCTATGCAGAATTTATTTAATATTAAATAAAACTATATAATACCAAGTAACACATTACTAAAAATTCTGAATATTTAACCTAATTTATTAATATAAGTATTGAATAAATAATATTTTAAATTAAATTATTAATAAATTATATCATATAATTTTGTTGTTAAACTCTCTTATATACTTTAAAATAATTTAATAAGTTATTTTATTCATCTAACAAGTTCTTAATTATTTAAATTCAAGAATAGTTTCTAAATTTATTTTAATTAAACAAAATTTGTATCTTTAATCTCTTAGAACTGTTATATAGTGCAAAATATCCAAATGGATTTTTTTAGCTTTTCAAACACTCCCAAAACAGTTTCTATTCTCAATTTTCACAACAATTCTCCAAGAACTGAAAACATAAAACACTCCCAAACGCACCCACAGTTTCTCTATGAGTAAATAGTTTTTTATGTCCCTCCACTTTATCGATTTCACATTTATTGTCCCTCTTCGTTTTTTTTCTCTCATGTCGTCCCTCAATTCTTGAATTACCGGGTCAGGTGGTCCTTTTTACCTGTTGCAGCAGGTTAGTAGCTGTGGAGCTGACACGTGGCAGTAGGGCCCATAATCTGCATATTTTTTATTATTTTTATCCTTTTTTATATTTTTCCAAAAATTTAAGCCTTAAAAATCTTTATTTAAATTAATTTTTTTTGAAAAATAAATATTAATTTCTAAATATGCATTGAGAAAAAAAATTAAATATGATCATCATCTCACCTAATCCCTCTATAATATTCCGGTTAACGAAATTGAATAAAATTAACTAAAATTAGAATAAAAAAATAAACTAAAACAATGAGAGAGGCATATCTAATTCTAACCTATAAATTAAAAAAAAAACAAACAGTGGAAGATACCAGTATATAATAAGGGAAATTAAGATTTATTTATTTTAAAGGATTTTAAAAATAAAATTTGATTAAAGAAAAAAGAATTAAATAAATAAATTGTGTGTGGGCCCCACTGCCACTTGTCAGCTCCATAACTATCAACCTGCTGCAGTAGGTAAAAAGAACCACGTGACCCGGTAAATCAAGAGTTGAGGGACGACATGAGTGAAAAAAAACGAAGAGGGACAATAAATGCGAAATCGATAAAGTGGAGGGACATAAAAAACTATTTACTCCTCTATTCATTCATACTCTTTTACTCCTTCTTTATTTTGTTTCTATTTGCACTAAACAAGGTCTAGATACAGTCTGTGTGTGATACAGTTTCTCTACCATTCACTCATTCTCTCTTTTTCTTCTTTTGTTTTATTTTTATTTGCATACGTACGAATGTTGGTATAGCATTAAAGTTATTTTATCACCCTTAATTAAGCATCCTGTTTGTTTTTATATTTTTATATTTTCCCAATTTATTTTAATTAATTTTTTTGGTTTGCGCAGGAAAATAATCCCGTGGAACCCATGGGAAGTGAGCTAGTTAGTAATTAATTGTATAAATAACATAATTATGACATTAACAAAAATATCAATGAATATGGATGGGCTTTAATAGTCATGGGCTTGGGATTTCTAATGTGTTCCTTCTAAAAGAACCTCTAGGAATGCTTTGTTCTTTTTTTCATTTTTTTCAACTATATAATTAAAAAAAAGAAAAAGAAGTATCCACCAGAATACTGAATGTCTTCTTCTCCATTACAAAGTCTGCAACACGCATCCTTACTCCTCGTCTTTTTGTTACATCTCCTTTTACAAAACATCAAGCCCCACCACATCAACAGACAAGAAATCAAGAAATAGGGAAACCGGGAGTAGAAGATCGCAGAGACAAAATACAAATTGTGATAGGTGTTTTGAAGCAAATACCAACATGAGAAGACTAAAAACAGCACCAACTACCAGTCTCTTCTACTTCTACTTCTTAATCCAATATATATTGTGATGAGTGTTTGAAGCAATACAAACATATTGTGAACTAAAGGCGCACGCCCAGATTGCAATCCAACGTCGTTCGATTTAGATGTTGTAATATAATATGCGAGGGCTGGGAGTTTTACCGTTCGTCTCTCTTTCATCTTTTTTTTTTTTCCTTGGGGGGCAGTCGTCTTTGACACAACCCTAATTCCCTAAAATTTCCCAAATCTTTCTTCCACCCAAAACTCCACCATGTCCCAATCTGCGTCATCATCCAACGTTTCTTTCAAATCCATTTCCTCTAAATGCACTGCCACTCGTGCCCGCATCGATGGGGTTCGTGATTTCAACTGTCGGGCAGAAACCCGACTATAATTACGACGAAGTGATGTTTTGTTCATGTAGGTAGGTGTCTCCAAGGTGTTATTCATGGAGCGACGACAACCCAGAGAGGAGATTTAACAACTTTGGTGGTTCAGAGCGATGTGATTTTGGAGATGGGAGGACGGACAACATGAAGAAAGAGCACAAATCTGTTGATTAGGTTAAAGATTAGGGAGAGGCAACTCATCAATCGCAATAAAGAGCTGGAAGAGCAGAAAAGAAAGTTGAAATCAGAGCTGAACGATGTCCGTATACACATAGCGAAGGTTGGTGTTGAAAGGTCAAGTGGATGTGTTGGAGTTCCTGCAGTATGTTTATCTTTGAGTGTCCTACTTATTTGCATTGTAATTAGTTACAGTTATGGAGGAAGTATTACTACATTACATTAATTTTTGTAATGCTGGATTTGGGAGTGGTAGGTTGTGGGTTTTGTATTTCATGAACTAGGTTGTTGTTGTGTACCCTGAATGGCACTAAAATGTTAACATGTTAAGTGTCTTCTCCAAATTTTTTTTCTTTTATGTAAGGATGTGGAGATTGGGAGTAGTTAACCTGTTTTTTTATGCTAGAAGAGTATCCGATACAACAACCGGACTAATCTCTCCTCGTGGCTCGATACGTCACCCTTGTGAGGTGGGACCACTACCAATAGCACAATTTCCATACACTCGCTTCCACCAAGACTTGAAACCTAGACCTTGTGGTTTAAGGGGAATGCAGTACGTTGTTATGATGCATAATTTTTTTTCCTTACGATGCTTCCACACATCTTATGAATGGAAACGGGAAAAGAAAAAGTTCCAGGCATCTTATCAACGGAGAAAGAAAGGTTCCAGGCATTATTAATGTCGTAACCGTATAAATGGTATAAACACAGCACGACATAAATGCAACAAAAAAACAGGGTGAATTGGCAATGAACTACTTGCACAGTGAAGGTGACTTCGGAATTTTAGTGACAATATGTAACCAATAAGCATAAAATGACCAAATTGCAACTGATACAAATGTACTTTCCCATAAATCCACAGACATAACACCCAAAGTATGCTTAGGAAACATCATATATGAAAAGCATACCCATAGATAGAGAGAAACATCCAAAAGCATTAACACATAACATCAATTAGTGTTTGCCCAAAGGCAAATATCTAAAACATAACACAACATCAATTGTGCTTGACAAGTATCCAAAAACTGAATGTCAACTGTGATTGGCCAGAGACAAATATCCAAATGCGGCACAATCTAATACAAATAGGCAATATTGAAAAGCAATATATCCATCCAAAAGGCAAATTTTAAGGGTCTCCAGTTTAATTGGAAGTGACACCACCTCTTCTTTCACGAAGTGCCATGCTTCCTCTTTCTCTACCGTGACCCCTTCCTCTGCCCCTAAGGCCATTCCTAGCAAGAACTGGAAGCTCGTTATCCCCTACAATACCAACATCCAGCACTAACAATGTAAGAATATCAATGAGTAACACATTATGCATCATCAATCCAAATACCTCATCAACATATAAAAATGAAAATTGAAAGATATTTACCTTTACCATCAGGATTACCAGTGTTAGATTGATCATCATTCGTTGATCACGCATTATATCAGTTAATGTTTGCCTTGGTCTACCTCGGCTAATGGGCACACGATGGATTCTTTGTGACCTTGTTCCAAGCTAGAAGGGAAGAAGATATCAAACTTCCCTCAACTTAAAGCAAGTAGAAATATAAGATTTCACAACAAATTGACATGTACACACTTACATTTTCAACCATGAACCCTGACTCAGTTATTAACGCACCTCTTCCCTCACCGAAGTTAAACCTTCTGTCAGTTGTTCTCCTTACCCTTCCTCTATTACTAGGCCTCTGAGGATTTCAAGAAGTGGGATGCATAACATGTTGTAGTGGCACAGATAACTACGTTTCATGCATGATGTTAAGTGAATTTCATAAGTATAGAGTCCTAATGTAAATGCCCTCCCCCCGAGGGACCCTCCAAACCCAGGTATTGTTACATCACTCCCTCTGCCCGATTAAATCTGCAGCTGAATTGGTGAAGGTGCTCTCCTTGAGGGGGATAAAAAGCATCACGTCCCGAGTTCGAATCTCTAGTGCTGCAGCATGGTAAAGGATTTAATCGGGCAGAGGGAGTGATGTAACAATACCTGGGTTTGGTGGGTCCCTCGAGGGGAGGGCCTTCACAAAAAAGGCGCCTTTAAGATGATATTTACCTCATTTGGAACATTGTAACTTTGTTGAGTGTTTACAGCTGGTGGTACATTATTGGACCCTGAATCACCTTCAGTGTGTGCCTACATAATTCAGTTTTAATATGACAAACAATACAAAATAACATATGAACAAACTTAATAATGCATACATGACCAAATAGAAATAGAAATAGTTGTAGCATTATACCTGGTTGAATCTGCCACTTCTTGTTACAGGAACCCTAACAGGATTTGCAAGCTGTTTAGGCTGTGGTTGAACCTGCAAAATAGTAGAGGAAGCAATTGCACACTATCAAACAAGTGCAAACAATATACTTTCCTTGCAGTAGCATTATAGCTGGTTAAACTTACCACTTCTAGTTATAGGACCCTAACTGGATGAAGTGGTGAAGGAGCTGTTGGTTGAACTACTGAAGGATTGGCAAGCTGTTCCGGTTGTGGTTGAACCTGCAAAATATCAGAGGAAACAATGCAATTGCACACAGTGAAATATGCCACTCATTGCCATAGAAAAGTGCAAATAACATACACTAACACATTAGTTATTATTTGTTGCAGTAGCATTATGCCTGGTTAAATATGCCACGTCTTGTTACAGGAATCCTAACTGGTGGAATTGCTAAATGAGATGCTGATTGAACCATTAAATGCACAGATGTAGCATTGTGGGCTAGCTAAGGACTGGTTCTGGTGTTGCATTAGATATATACACAGTTGTGAGTTATGACAATGGTACATTTTGTTGCTCATTGCAAGGTTGCATACAACAAACAAATAGATAAATATAAAAAAAAAAATACAAGCAACTTCTCTTCCAAATTGGTAATTAAAGTAAATTTTAGGTTACCCTATTTTGCCCTCTACGACTGGATTGAGCAACACAGTCATTTGCGCCTCGTGAAGATTGCACATCTATATTGTACCTTGTTGTTGTTGTTGTGCTTGTCTCCTCCTACATGTAATAATATTGTGCCCAAATTCCAGGCATAATTAGCATTGCATTTGTCTTGAAATTTTACTTCTCTATTTCAAACATAAGTTAATACAGAAGAAACATCAGGTTAGAGTTAAACAAAGTGAAATTAATGTTATAATTTAGTACCTTACCTCTTTTAGCCTCTTATCCTTTCCCAAATCTTTTACTCTGAGGTTTGCCTCTTTTTGCGCCAACTTTTGGTGGATCAATGGATGATTCGCTTGTGGCTTGCTAGAGAATTTCTCCTAGGACTGGATTTACTTACAATTTGTATGATTTCACATAATTATCTTTGTGGTACCATCTACTAACATAATTCTCTACATTCTCCCTATCATTAATTATAGCAGCTGCCGTATGTGTGCAGGGAATTCTAGCAAGTTCCTATGATCTGCATGTGCATTTATATTTTTTTGTCAACTACAAAAATATTCTGCCCATCTAAGCACTCATACTTGCCACTGCCATTAGGTTGAACCAAATAATTTGCTGCTATTTCCTTGTTCCTCTCAATGTGTTTGACGATTCTTGGACCAAATTAATTCCTCCAACCAGATCTTTCTTCAGACACCATCAGCTATTTGTAGCAATCCTAGTCATCATCAACCGAAGAATATCTTCTAGAATTGTAACAATTGCCTTGAACCAGGTCAACTATGAAACAGTTGAAAACGTCACACATATTATTGTCTACTACATCAGACTTACTCCATGTGTCTTGAAAGGCTCTACAAAATAGCTTGGGGTTAGCGTCCAGAAAATCTTTCTTCGCTTGTTCAGAAATTTCATCGAACTTAACCATAAGCTCAGCCAGTTCTTCCGGAATGATGGATTTAACACATCTCCAGAAGTGTTGCTGCAGCAATTTCTCTCTATTTGCTTGCCTCCACTTGGCAAAAATATGCCTTGCACACCTCCTATGTTCAGCGTACAGAAGCAACTCGGCCATAGCTCTAATAAGACCATGCAATATCCAATTCACATGTCACACAATTATTATGTTGTATGACTGAAAAAATGACATATATTTCAATATTTGGTTGGTTGAATACTGAAGTTACCTTATGTTGGTTCGATATGATTGTCTGTCCTTTACCAGTTCCAATATGTATTTGCAAATCTGGGATGAGGTGCCATAGAAACCATTTCTAGTTCTCTGTGTTTTCTGCTTGCACTACAGCCCAAGCCAATGGGTATATTTGGTTATTGGCATCCCTACCAACAGCTGCCAGTAGTTGTCCACCCATAATGTCATTCAAAAAGCAACCATCAACCCCAATGACACGCCTGCATCCAGTCTTGAAGCCAACTTTGAGTGCATGGAACCATATATACAATCATTTGAAAACACGGCTGGCTTGTTCATCATTAGTTTTCAAATACACAGAGCTACCAGGATTAGTAACCCTAAGTTTTTCCACATAATCCTTAAGTCTGACATACTCCTTAGCCACATCACCTTGAAAATGCTTATTTATTACATCCTTTGCATTTTTAGCCTGCCAGCAGCCACCATGCAACCTAAATTTCCTTCTTGCAGCTTCCGAGATCAGTGTTGGCCTCATATTCTGGGAAGCTGATCCAAACTTGTCCACCAAATTATTTTCAATCACTTTATTTGTAAGTCGACTGCACTTGTTCGTAGCTCCACAGCCCTAACTTTGTGAGGGTATCTTCTAATGACCCAAATTTTGTTTGGCCTATGATAGGTGACGTAAACATACCATCTATATTCTGGTGTAACGGTTGAAGGCTTGCTTTGCTTGATCTCTTGTTTGAAATATTATTCCCGCTTCAAAGTTGGAAATTTTGTCTGAAGGGTTGAAGTATATAGATGTTTGGTTTCTCTTTTGGCTAACCTCTTCTTCTCCATCACTGGATTGCACATCCAGAAAGCTACCTTCATCATCTGAGAAAATATAGTCATCTCTGCTCTATTTACCCCTTCTTAGCTCCTCTATTTCAGCTTCTAATGTATCTAATTGCTCAATTCCTTCATCACCGTCCTCATTTTCTTCTGACCCAGGTTGTCTGCCTAGTGCATTGCCATGTTCTGCAGGTACACCCTCCTCTGTAACTCCTTACTCAGCTTCACTCTCTTCAATTTTCCTCTGTTCAACTTCCCTCAACTCAACTTCTCGTATTCTTTTTTCTCTTTGTTTTTCTTGAAAATGTTTCTTTCACCTTATTCTTGAATAGCTGCAGCTCATCATCTTTATTGTCAGTTAATTCATCCATAGCAACCCAATGATCTGCATCAACAGTGTCTCCAAACTCGTGGCCAGAATCCGCTCCCAACTGCACATCATACATATGCTCCTCTTCTACTACATTTGCATCTCTAGCTTCATCAATTGCTCCATCATCTCCATCTTCAAATGCAGCTTCATCATCAGAATTGTCCTTATCACCTAGGAGCATGTCTTGCTTTCTACCTACATCCAACTCAGATGCTTCATTCTCCTTACCAATCTTATATAGTACCTCAATTTCAGCCAACCCCTACTTGTCCTCTCTATTAATGCCTAAACTACTATCACCTATATCATCTTCATTAATGCCTCTGCAACTTTGACCACTCTCACTCCCACTTATATTAATTCCCCAGCTACTCACACCTATCTCAGGACCAGCACTATTTCTGTTAATGCCTTGGCTACTCTCACCAATCTCACTCCCACTTCTATTAATTCCCTGACTACTCTCACCTATCTCAACTCCAGCCTTATTAAATGCATGACTTAGCACAACCACCCGGAGAAAGTGGTATATTTAATCTCCTCACCATATTTTTAGGGTTTATCTACCCCAAAAAAGGGTGGTCCTCCTCCCCATACTCTACATAAATATATGCTTTATCCTACCTCAATAATAAATCAATTAGTGGCCCACATGACTTGTCATCATTCACCACTTTCTGCAACTCCTCCTCAAGTGTATTGTCCTTGTCTTTACCTACATTCTCCTCATTTGGTAGCCTAAAAAATAATTTCTTCACATTTTTATAACCCAACCCCTCGCACAAATACTTCAGGTTATGGTAGAAAACCTCATCAATATCAGCATATCTTTATTTCACGTTGTCAACAACATAAATTAGATGTGGTTCCCGTCTAAATTCCCCACCAATGTAAACATTATAGGTTATCCACTTTGTTGTTATAAGACACTACCCTCTCTACCTGTACCACAAAGTGCAGACAACATATTAATTTTTAAACCAAGACACAGACCCTACAACCTTTAAATCAAAACACCAACAATAGTTTAATCTATGGACCACAAACCAACATTCATGATTTCAGTTGTAAAAGTTTATAAAATGGACAATACAATTCATGCGCATGTGAGCTACTCAAAATCCAACTCCAGATATATCTTAAATATATATACCTATTTCACCACCAACAATAAACTCCCACCATTAACAGTGTTGAAGACAATCACAACCACACAATAACAATAACAATATAACAACCACAATAACCCATGCATAAAGGCAAAAAGGGACTGAGCATACCTAGGTCATCAATGACACAAATCTTCTCTACAGATGCCCACAATCTAGTCTTGACCAAAATTCCTCCCAACTGGACTAGAACTTTTTCTCTATAGGTGACATGCCCAGTGACAGAGATAGAGAGAGAGACACCCACACTCGAACTCCCTTACCGTCTCACACACTCACCTCAATCTCACACACTCACAGCTCACCTCACTCTTTGAAGATCGTTTTTTTTTGCTTCGTTTTCCCTTCTGATCAGAGAGTGTCTCTTACCGTTACCCCTTTCCCCTACCAATACTTAGCGCTTTTTTCCTTTTTGTGTTTAATCCGCCACAGCCTTAACGAAAACGACAGTAGCGCTCCCGTCTAATGCAAAACGAGTTCTAAAATTGCCTAACTAAAACGCACACAAACAAATACGCCGTCGTCTTTGTTGGGCGGTAAATTTCCCACCTACTCACCACGCGTTCAAAAGGAGAAACTTTGGGCGTGACTTAAAGTTCCAACCTTTGACACACATATTGCATCATCACCTATAGCAGTAGACTCCCAAATTTGGGTGTTCTTTTTCTTGCGTTAATTCGTCCTCAGTCCCTAAGAACTCATCAACGAGGGGCATCTGTGAACACCTAAATTTGGACCGTCCATATTTTATTATTTTGGACTCTTTATTTGTTTTAACCCAATATTAATGAGATGATTTAATTTTGGATTTAGAATGTATTTAGAGTTTGATTTAATCAAACATGGACACCCACAAGAGTTTGGCCCATAAGAAAACATTTCTTGCAGTCTAATTTGGTTCTGAATTTTGATCAAAACTTCTTTTTGAGTGAAATGTGAGAATATGGTAAAAGAGTGTGAAATTTATGATGATTTGGGTGTAATAATGGTTGGAAGCCAAAAAGGAAAAACATGTAATGGTAAAAAGGCCCAGGCGGTCATCCATACATACCGCGCAGTCATCTATACATGACCTGCATGCACTAGCTGTCATGTCAACATGACCGCTAGGCAGTGGCGGTCATGCGTCCCTATTACGCAATTTTTCTTAATTTTCGACTATTAATTCGATCCTACGTGTTTTTGGTCGGATTTTTAGCAAGAATCCCGTCCATTATGAGGTCTACAACCTCTATACTCCTAGAACTCTATAAATAGAGGCCCTTTATTCACTTTCAAGAGGTCCCGAAAAGGTTAGAATACACATACACCCATAAGCTTAGAAAAGCTTGGAGAAACTCTATTTCTCCAAGCCCTCAAACACTCTTTTTGCTGTTATTCTTGCGAAATACTGTGGATTCTTGCATCAGAGAGCATCAAGGTTGAAGAGTAGCAGCTTATCAAAGAGGAGGAAAGCAATCAAATGCAATCCGAGAGCCAAGAACATGGAGAACTAGAAAGGAGGTTCCTGATGCACGGAATTGTGTAAATTAATTCATATCTCGAGTTCTAGACGTCGGATTGCTGCGATCTTAGACTCTCTGGAACTAAAAGAAAGTTCTACAACTTTGTTGTTGATCCTAGAAGCCGAATCGGTCGGTTTCATAATAAAAAATCCAATAGAAGTTAGACTAACAAATTTTGTCCAGAAACCCAAGTAAGTACTTTAGTCCCTTTTTTAATTTCGAATCTTATTGATTGCTGCTGATTTGATGATATGATGATGTTTGAGATGTTTACTATTGAGTTGATGATGTGATTTGTGTTGATAACATGTTAGAATTACGTGAGTTTTGACCCTGATCACTCGAGTACGTAAGTAATCTCAAGTTGCCAATGAGATGCAAACCCTTTTCCTTCCTCCTTCTTTCCCCCGCTTCTTTCGATTTCACTTTATTTATTTATGTATGTGTTTGTTTCCACACTTGCACATCTACACAAGGCATACAATATAGTTCAATTATTGCACGAAATTTCGCCACAGCACGGGTGGGGTGCCTAACACCTTCATACCCATGACGAACCCTCGAATCCATCAATCTCTAGTTTGCTATGATCAGTTCCTTAAGATCTGTTGCCTAAGAAGTGATGCTTGATGTTTTTTTTCCCGGATTTTTTCAAGAAATAAAATCAGGATGGTGACTTCTTTATTGTTGGATGATAAGAATAAGGTAAGGAGGTCAATTTGGCCCCGGTCCTCACAATGTTACACAACCTAAAACATGAAAATGGGCTTTAACATAAAACATGAAAATGCGTTTTTAAAGCGTATGGGCTTGCACAACATTTGAAGGATAAAACATTGAGTTGATTGCATATATAACTTGGGCTGAAAAAAGTATGGTCCAATAACGATTAAGTCCAACTTATAGACATATGAAAAATTTGGTGTTTGACATAATCAAAAGCAAAAAAAAAAAAAAATGAAAGAGTAAAGAAATATAAGATACAAGAGAGCATGAACTAACCAAAAAGACACATGTACTATTTGCCACATGGCATGACTAATTTATCTTTTCGTAAAGCTTTCGTAAAATAGGACATGTGTCACCACTAAAATTCACCAGAGAGAGGTTCCTAATTTAATATATATATATATATATATATATATATATATATATATATATATATAAAATTAAATCAAACATGTAAAAAAGGTTGTTTTGTATATGAATAAGAAGAAGTGGAGAAGTAAGATCTTGGTAGGCATTTATATATAACACCAGATGTGACTATTCACGAATGAAATTAATTAGGAGAAGGTTCAGAGGCTAAATTAATATCGGAGAAGTTTGGAGATTCAAAAACTAAATGCCATTTATGAACAAAAATTGAAAAAATAATAATCAAAATCGTTCGTTATTAGGTTCATTCGATAAAATATTAATTTTTTTTTTAAAAAATTTCTACCCTGTTTATCTATTATCCCATTGATAATCTAATAAAATTTACTAGTTTCATCTAATGAGGTGTTATTCGAATATTCTTAAATTTTCTATACTTAGTCTCTTTTCAATATCCAGTTTATTGTTCATTCATGTATATATCTCTTGGTTTATCTCCATCTTTCAATAACTTTAAATTTATTAAAAAATTATTATTTTTTTTTAATTATTGACATATGTCAAATAGATAGATTGTCGACTTAATACCTCTTCTGGCCCCCAATTTGGTAACCATTTTGATTTGGTTAAAAGAGGCAGTTTGTCCTTTTACTTTTTCGATTTCAATGTTTGTGTCTCTCTTCTTTTTATTTCAAACATTATGTCCCATAACTTGTTGAAAAGTAAACAACATTGTACAAATTACCTATTATTGCTGGTAACCCAGTCAGATAATAACACGTATTTGTAGGGCCAACTGGTATAGAATTGTTTATTATTTTATTTTTCCTTCTTTCTATTTTTTATAATTTTTTCCCAACAACATTTATAATAATAAATCTATTAAACAATCTTATACTCCTTTTCCACATCTCACTTTCTTCTACTTCTCTCATGCATAAACACAAACACCTCCATTACAACTCCAAGATTGCCTTATCCTACCGTTTCCCGCCGACAAATGAGAAAAAGGAAGTTTCCAAGCACCATCATTATTAATCCTTAATCGGTCCTCCAATGAATCATGCACAATCCACTGGAAACTGTAGGTGTTTAGCCACATTCACATTAAAATTCACCCCATAGTTGTGTGCTTAGAAAAAACAACAATACACAGGTTAGAAATTGTACTTTGAAATAGGTAAAACCAATCTCTTATAGCAACTGCATGGGTTGACTCAACGCACACCCCTTTCCTTGTTATTAATTATTAATTAAAATAAATTAAATTTATGACATCATCTCTCCTTTGAAGGCAATTCGAGCCTTTATTGGGCTGAACGGTTCAAAGAGTTCCTTGGGATCAGCCATGGGTGGGGGAGGCGGCGACAACACCAGTGTTGTAGGTGTCGTCGTCTTCAAGAGAATAGAGAAAAATGATTAAAGAAAAAGGAAATAAAAAAATATTAATTGATTATAGTTTTTAGAAATTAAAAATATGTAAAAAGGATAAGGAAAAATAATAAACGATTTCGAATTAGCCTGTTCACGTGTTACTTCCTAATTGGGCCACCGGCTATAATAGGGAATTTGGACAACATTGCTTAATTTTGATTAAGTTAGGGGACAAAAATTTTCAAATAAAAAAAGAAGGGACATAAACATTGAAATTAACAAAGTTAAGGGACAAACTGAGTCATTTAACCTTTTGACTTTAGCGATTCAGTTATTAATTTTTTGATTTTGCATCCTAATTCGACAATGATTAAGTATTTTCACCCACTAACTCATCCCAGCAGGTAATGACGTGTAGGTTGTCTGACACACGTTAACTCATTATTCGATAATTTTCTTTCCTACAAAATACCCTAATTCTAACCATCTGATCCAAAAAAACCGATGTATGACCCCATATAAAACTCTAAGATAAAAATCAAGAAGACAAAAATCAAACAACCAAGTCAAATAAATCGACGCTTTGGTTCGGGCGGTTCGGTTTGAGGTGCTTTTATAGGAAAGAAAATTATCAAATGAGGAGTTAACATGTGTCAGACAACCTACACGTCAACGGTTTTACCTGTTGAGATGGATTAGTGGTGAAAATACCTATTTCTTGTCAAACTAAGTTGTAAAATCAAAAAATTAAAAATTGGGTGGCTGAAATCAAAATGGTTGCCAAACTGGGGGGTCAAAAGAAGTATTAAACCTAGATTGTCATATGGTATAGTCAAATAGACTTGCGGAAAATTTGCCATCTTGAAGGAAGTCTTCTAATTTAATATATATGGATAGAAAATTTGGGTATTTGATTTTTTTTTTACCTGAAAACATAATATTACTTAAAATCAACCAATGTTTACCAACGAGGGTTGATTTAGTTGGTTGAGGTTCAGTAGACACTCCCATTAGGTTGAGAGTTCGAACCCCACCGACCGTCCCTCTTGGTGGGTAATCTGTAAATATCACTGTAAGCGCCCGCTAGGCCCGGTGGTTTGCCCCGGCCCTGGACTGGGGGAGCCTCCCCTCAACCTAAACTTTTATCCAAAAAAAAAATCAACAAATGTTTATAGCCAATATTACAGACAGTCGAAATAATGCATAAACCCATAACATGGCCCAAACATGGTTTAAACAACCGAAATTGGGCAATGGTACATATGGCGAGAGGAGACATATAATGTTCTTAAGAGTAACAAAGTAAAAATGCGTATAACATTCCCCATAAGCAGCTTCCTTTGCAATAGGAAGTGAGAACAAGGATCTTTAACCGACATCGACAATCGATCCACAAAGATATGAGTAGCATCACCTTTACTGAAAGTAAAGGAATTCGCCTGGGAGCCAAGGTTCCCTCTATATTCTGGCCAGAGAGATCGTTTGATCACTGTATAAGCCCTGTTCCTCTTCCTGTTTTTCCTGACCTTACCTGCACACAAAAGAATAACCAAACTTGGGAAAAAACTAAGCCAAACTCCTCCATTCGGGTCACGGGAGACCGTCATATAACGAGTCATTACTCCACAAATAATGGCTGACATCAAAATATACTGCGGACGAGTACAAAAAAGCAGGAAACCACAACCTCTCACAAATATTTTGGTTTTTTTTTTTACTCTCTTTGAAGCATTTGTATAAGTAATAAATGTTTGAGGAATAAAATCTGGAAGAAATCATAGTTCGCAACAGAGCAAGGCCAGCTTCCTTGTATTGCACAAAAGTAGTAAGCTTACTAGGCAAAGATTGTTCCCACCAGTGAACGGAGGAGAAGGTTTTGGTTTTCTTTTCAAAAGAAAAAAGAGAGAGAGAAGAGAATGACGGTCAACCATTCAAAGCCAGGTCCGTGGAAAAAATCTGGAATCTGGACAAACATGGCGTCTTTTATCTTCGTGGCGTCTATGAAGACGTGTCGTATTTTGATTTGCCAGACCTCGTGGCAACAAGGCCATGTAGTCAGCTCTCTCACTACTACATATTGTTACATATTGTTAAAAAGAAGTAGACAAAAGAAAAAAAGAACTAAAATAGTAGCGTAAATTGGAGTAAAGGATTAGTATTCATTTAAAGGGTATAACCGCGTTTAAAAAATTAAAAGAAAAGAAAACGCAGATGAGTTGAGTTGAATAGTAGAAAAGAAAAGAAAATATCCAAAACTTTCCAATTCTTCCAATTGCCAAATCCAAATCCCTTCTACATCTCCACTCTTTTCCACGCACACAAGACAAGACAAAGAGAAGTGCTCCGCTCCTCCCCTCGCCTCTGCGTGTTTCCGGTCCACCGGTAAGATAATCTTCTTTTTTTTTTTTCCTTCATTTTCCGCTATGAATAATCAAAAACAATTTGGCGGTGATTTGTTTTGATTTGATTTGATTGATTAGAAAGTGATAGTTTTGAATACATTGCTTCTTCTCCTCGTCCAACGTGTGTATGGATAGGTTTGCATGTACTAGATCTGTAAAGCGAAATGCTAGACCTTACCCTTTTTTTTTTTTCCTGTTTTTCCGTCTGGATGGATTGTTTAGATAACAGATCTGAGATCTGTGTCCCAGAAGAGGGCATCCGTCTTCTTCTGTATCTCATTTAGATACTTGTTGATGTATGCTTTTCTGTACTTGTTGTTTGTTCTTTTTGGTTGCAGTTTGGTGGAAATGGTTCTGTTGTTTGTATTGTATTATGGTATTCTGATTTTGTTTTGTTATTTACTGTTCCAGGAAGGGTGTGAAAGAGGAGACAAGAATAAAATAATAATAACAATTAATTCTTAAGGGTAAAGAAGAGGGTATCACAGTAAGGAAAGGAAAGGATGGGGGGTGGATTTAGGGTGCTGCATTTGGTGAGGCCCTTCCTGTCGGTGCTTCCAGAAGTGCAGAGTGCGGACAGGAAGATCCCATTCAGGGAGAAGGTGATATACACTGTGATATCGCTATTCATATTCTTGGTTTGCAGCCAGCTGCCTTTGTATGGGATTCATTCCACAACTGGGGCGGATCCCTTCTACTGGATGCGTGTTATCCTTGCCTCCAACCGCGGCACCGTCATGGAGCTCGGTATTACTCCCATTGTCACTTCTGGCCTAGTCATGCAACTCCTTGCTGGCTCTAAGATTATCGAAGTCGATAATAACGTCCGTGAAGATCGTGCTCTTCTGTGAGCACCTCATCCCTTTTCTTCTCCTTCTCCTTCTTCTATGCATTGCATTTTGTTCTTTTCTCATGACTCCTCCTGTTTTCCTTCCTAGAAATGGTGCCCAGAAGCTGTTAGGCATTCTAATCGCTGTTGGTGAAGCTGTCGCATATGTTCTTTCTGGGATGTATGGCAGCGTTGGCCAACTTGGTGTAGGAAATGCCATTCTTATTATTGTTCAGCTTTGCTTTGCCGGTATCATTGTGATTTGCCTGGATGAGCTTCTCCAGAAAGGATATGGCTTGGGCTCTGGAATCTCCCTTTTCATAGCTACTAATATCTGGTGTGTTTCCTTTGTTTTGTTGCCTGCACTCCATCTATTGCCTAATAGATTTTACTTAATTCACAACTTCATCCTGTCTGTAGTGAGAATATTATCTGGAAAGCTTTCAGTCCCACCACCATCAATAGTGGAAGAGGAGCTGAATTTGAAGGAGCTGTTATTGCTTTGTTTCATCTCTTAATTACAAGAACAGACAAGGTCCGTGCACTCCGTGAGGCATTTTACCGTCAGAATCTTCCAAATGTTACGAATTTGCTTGCTACAGTCTTGATCTTCCTGATTGTCATCTACTTCCAAGGATTCCGTGTGGTGTTGCCCGTGAGATCTAAGAATGCTCGGGGCCAGCAGGGTTCATACCCAATTAAGCTTTTCTACACCTCTAACATGCCCATCATTTTGCAGTCTGCTCTTGTGTCTAACCTCTACTTCATCTCCCAGGTACCAAGCAACTGTGCTTTCACACATTTACAGCAAACAACTGGATTTCACACAAAATTAGGGGCTTATCTATTCTCTTCAACTTTTGTTTTCAGTTGTTGTACAGGAGATACAGTGGAAATTTCCTTGTTAATCTTTTGGGCAAATGGAAGGAGTCTGAATATTCAGGTGGTCAATTCGTTCCCGTTGGTGGCCTTGCATATTATATTACTGCACCATCAAGGTGATTGTTTCAGCTAAATTTTTTTTCTCACTTCTCTCCCGTCTATGAAGCTCTGCACATTGCTGGGTATTGTTCATGTTCCTCTGATATTTTTGCTTCTTTTTGCAGTTTAGCTGACATGGCAGCAAATCCTTTCCATGCACTCTTTTATCTTGTGTTTATGTTGTCCGCCTGTGCACTCTTCTCAAAGACTTGGATTGAAGTTTCTGGGTCATCTGCTAAAGATGTGGCCAAGCAGCTAAAGGTAAGTTGGCTCAACTCTTCAATTGTCTTAGTTGTGACGGAGAAGATTTCTTATACCCAGGGCAGTATGTAAAAATTGATGTACGTACCTAGCAGTCTTCTTAATCTCTTGTAATTTTCTTGCTTCATAAGTTTGGAGAAAGTGGAGTTCTGGCTTAGAACATGAAGCTGGAATCAGATTAATAGAGTTGTGAGGGCATAGCATCTCTGGTATCTGATAAATGTTTGATGAAAGTGACAAACTGTGTGTTAGACAAATCTGCAGTAATCTACTTATATTGGTCGAGGCCCTTAGTGGTATCCGTTAAAAGTTTGATAAAAGTAAGACATTGGATAAAGCTACAGGTATCTGTTTATTGAGGTTCAGGCCCTCAGTGCTATTATAACAGCCAATGTTACTATCATCTTGAATCTCATTAGCCTGAAAAATTGGCTCAATTGTGTGTTTCACTCACTAAAACATGTCCTTTTGTTGCCCCACACCAACTGCAACTGTAGTATATTTCTGATGTTTTGGAAACCACAGATCATGATGCATGATCCAGCAAGTTGCAAGACTAATATCTAAGTTTTTACTTTATGCTGCAGGAACAACAAATGGTTATGCCTGGTCACCGGGAATCCAATCTACAGAAAGAACTGAACCGTTACATTCCCACTGCAGCCGCATTTGGAGGCATCTGCATTGGCGCGCTGACAGTTTTGGCAGATTTCATGGGAGCAATTGGTTCAGGCACAGGAATTCTTCTTGCAGTCACAATTATTTATCAGTACTTCGAGACCTTTGAGAAGGAAAGAGCTAGTGAACTAGGCTTCTTTGGTTTTTAATGTCTTGTCTAGTTCAACGGAGCCAACAAGGTTGCCGTGGTTTTTTTGTTGAACTGAGATATGTAGATCCTTTTACAAGAGGGGTTCAGATTCAGACTTAACGTAGCGTGGTAAAAGGTTTAAATTCATCATATAAGCATGGTCTTCCCCTTCTTTCTCTATCTCCCCACCTATTCCATTTTTATTTTTCTATGTAGCACTAAAAAGTTGCAACACCTAGGTTATCTATAATTCTTGCTGGTGAAAGTTTGAAACAATCGAGCATTAGTGGATTTTACTGTTGTTGTGGACAATTGAAGCTTTTTCTTGAAAGATTTTCCTTGCGGTAGTTGATAACATTTGAAGTTTCATTTCGGGATTTAACCTCACAAACACCTCGGTGTTGGTCCCCTCTCTTTGCACTTCAAATTCCTACTTTTTCGCTCCAGGGATGGCAAAAATCCACAGAGTGGGGCGGGGATGGGGCATTTTTTGGGGCCCCGCAAAATATGAAATGATAATTATACTCTTGTAGTGGAAGATAGAGTGCCTTCATAATTGTGATATTTTGGTATTTTTAAAATGTATTAATTTTTTTTGTCAGTAGCCCAGGCTGTCCACATATTCGCTTCCATTATCCTAAATCGTTTTTATTCCTCTTCTAAAAAAACCCTAAATCGCTTCTGTCCTCTCCCTCCTCCCCTCGTCGGTTGCCACTGTCCTCTTCCTCTCCCTCCTCCCCTTGCCGGTCGCCACTGTCTTTTCCCTCCTCTCGTCACCACTGTCTTCTTCCTCTTCCTCTTCCCTGCCCTCTGTCACAACTGCTCTTCTCTTCTCCTTCGTGCTCGTGTCTCCGTCGCCGACAAGGAGCAGAGGAGCATTGATTCTCTTGCGCCTTCCCTCAGAGCCGCTACAGCCGGACGGCGCCGCCACCACCATCATTTATTCCTCCCTCTCCTTTTCCTTCCTCCTCACCCAACTTTTCCTTCTTCTGCCACATCGAGTCACGGCGCCGACTCGCTTCCCACTTCCTTGCCTCTGTTCGCGACCACCAGCGGTGAGTAATTGCCAACCCACAAGAGTCAAGACGTCTTTCGCGACATCTCAACAGGTGAATTTGATTTCGTTTCCTACTTCCTTTCAATTTTGTATGACGAAAACAAAAAGGGTCGTTCAGTTTTGGCTTCCAATACGAATCATGCCAAGAATCCTTGTTTCCCATTAGTCTTCAATTAATTTTTGTACGCTTCAGTGAAGCATAAACCCCTTTTGTTTTTTAGATGATTACCCCTAGTCTCCTTCTTCTCTCAGTCGTTCCTCCTCGACTCCGTATATAGTCTACCCTGCAGGCCAACTCTCCTTCCCTTCCGGTCCCTCGGCATCATCAGGAGTCAGGTGCATTCCTCGATTCCCTCTTTCGTCGCTTGGCTTTAAACTCAAAGCAAATCTTTTGCGCTTTCTTTGAGTTGTTTCTTCTATGTTGGGTTGTCCCTTTTTGATTCACTGATGAAGGCTGAGATTATGTACATGCTTGATTGCTAGTTATTTGGGGTTGGCTCGATGTTTAGATCCTCAGATTATCCTTTTTATTCTCTTAAGGTTTAGAGTGATGATCTCTATGTTGCTTGTTGTTAACATGACTGAAGTGTGCTTATATGGCAATGATTGGCATGATTCATTCACGATGGATTTTGTGTTTACAATTTCAGATGTAGCAAGTTCTTGATATTTGATGTATTTGGGTGATTACGTATTGTAGGCTGATATTTTCTTTTGAAATCTCACTGAGGTGATAGACAGTTAGACTATTTTTGAAAGCACCAGGTTTTGTTTAGTGCTACTAATTCTGGTACTTATTTAGGAAAGAATGCCGTAGAGCTAACCCTTCCAATAATATAGAATTTTCTTTTTCTGTGAATTTGTGGGCTGAATCCTGATCGCAAGCAAGCTAAAACTTAATAGTTTTTATTATATACTTATAATGTTTCTTCCTTGTTCATATAATATTTTTGTGAATTTTTCTTCTTCGCTTAAATTTTTTTATTTTTCTTTTGTTAGGATATGTCTACCACCACACCAACTCCAAGTGGAGGAAACCAGCAAGCTACATCTCAAACAATAGCATCAAATACTGTAGAGATAGAATGAAAGGACCAATGATAATCAAATCAGTCCCAACAAAAAGGGATTGAAATCATCAATCTGGGATCACTATAAGAGATAGAAGATAGATGATAAATGGAAGGCAATATGTAAATATTGCAGCAGGAAGCTTGTTGGTGAAACAAGAATGGGCACAAAAGACTTGCATGACCATATATCCATATGCAAGCTTCGTACTGTGAGAGGACCAAGGCAAATGTTGCTTAGCACTATGCCAGTGGGTAGCTCTTCAACTGGGACAGAGGGAGATTCGGTTGTGGTTGGAAACTACACACTCAACCAAACCATTGCAAGGAATGAGCTTGTTTCGATGATTGCAATGCACGAGTATCCTTTAGCTATGGTTGAGCATCTTGGGTTTAGGAGATTTTGTGCAGCTCTTCAGCCTCTATTTCAGGTGGTTTCCAGAAATACAATAAAGAATGACCTATTTTAGAGATATGAGGCTGAAAAGTTGAAGACAAAGAAGTTGTTATCCAAAAATGAAGGTCGAATTTGCATCACAACCGATTTGTGGACATCCAGCAACCAAAATAAGGGATACATGGCAGTTACAGCTCACTTCATTGATGAGTCATGGAATTTGCAGTCCCGAATTTTAAGGTAACATTTGTTTTATTTGTTTTTTTTTGCATGGAATTTGTTGCCACTTCAGATTTATATAACTTTAATTATTCTATTTTTTTTATTATTCTCTTTGTGTTGTAGGTTCATATATATACCAGCACCACATACTTCGGAGAATCTTTGTGAGATTTTGGTGCAATGTTTGGTGGAGTATAATGTGGATAGAAAGCTCTTGACACTCACACTTGATAATTGCACCACTAATGATGTCATGATCCCTTTCATATTTGGTAAAATTCCTCGATCATCATTTCTTTTAGGAGGTGCATTATTTCACATGAGGTGTTGTGCACATATCTTGAATCTAGTTGTGAAAGATGGCTTAGCAATCATAAATCAAGCGATAAGTAAAATAAGAGAGAGTGTGAATTTTTGGACAGCAACACCAAAGAGGGAAGAAAAAATTGCTGAAATTTATTATATTGAGGAAGTAGAATATTCTAAGAAGCTTGCACTTGATTGTAAAATCCGTTGGAACTCCACATATCTTATGCTTGTTTCTGCCATTCCATATAGAAGCATTTTTGACCGTTGTCTAATGCATGATTCTCAATACAAAAGTGTGCCAACAAAAGAAGATTGGAGTATGGCTATGGAAATTTGTGATAAGTTGGAGATCTTTCATAGTGTCACAGAATTGTTTTCTGGTACTCGTTATCCAACGGTGAATATTTATTTTTCCAAGATATGTCAAATTAGGCTTACTTTGAGGGAGTGGCTTTGTTCTGAGAGTGATATCATTGAGAGAATGGCTGGTCGTATGATTGAGAAGTTTGATAAGTATTGGGGGATAATCAATGAGGTGATGGCGATAGGGGCTATTTTGGATCCTAGATATAAGTTGTTGCTTTTAAATTATTTTTTCCCTCTAATGTATGGAGATAGAGCTGAAAGTGAGATGGAGAGGGTAAAGAAGATTCTTCAAGAATTGCTAAAGGAATATAAAGCTAAATCTAGGAACTCGCAGCCTAGTGATTTGTATTCCTCAATTACAGAGTCATCCTCATCCTCTTCTACATGTAAGAGTTGGGACAAATGAGAAAGTAATTATGCCCAATTTGTGAATGACAAGTCCTCCTCTTATTGTTCCAAGACGGAATTAGATTATTATTTGGAAGAGAAAGTATTGCCTACAACCCCTGAGCAAGATTTTGATATATTGTCTTGGTGGAAGTCAAATGGGCTAAAATTTCCCACACTACAAAAGAATGCAAGGGATTTTTTAGCCATTCCTATTTCCAGGTTAGCTTCAGAGTAGACTTTTAGTACTGGTGGTAGGTTTCTAAATCCACATCGAAGTAGATTGGATCCAAAAACAATAGAAGCTTTGATGTGTGTTCGCGATTGGCTATGGCTTGAAGTTGAAGGTACTATTTCTCTAAACTTTCTGTTTTTACTTCAAATTCAAGTTCACAGTTTGTATAGTGTAGTTTGTTTTCCATGGTATTTGCTTGTTGTGCTATTCTAAGCTGTTAGGATAGTTTTCAGATGTTTGGCTTATGTTGTATTAGATTGTGAATTTTTTTTCAATTAGTTTTCCTTTTAAGTGCTGCTGGAATGGATGGCTTAAACAAGTTTCGAAAGTGGATGCTATTTGCTTAATATGCAATTGACAATTTCAGTGAACAAAGTGTGTTGCAGTAACTGTTGAGCCATCAGCATTACCTTATTTTTCATGAGGGAAAACTTAGTATTCTTTTTCACATGTTATATAGGTTCCTCCTCCAAAGCATGGCCACACTGTTAGTTTAAAGATGAGGATGTAGAAGCTGATGCAGATGGTGCTGTTTATGTAAGTGTTTTAATCTATAATCTATATTACGTTTATAAATTTACAATTGTATTTTTCCATTTTAACTAAAATATTCTATATGTTTATATGCAGGAATCAGAATTGTCTATGGCATAACTCCTATAGTAAGATCAAAGATGGAGTAGAGAAGACATGGAATAGACATGAAGATCATCTTATTTTAATTCCATGTGTTAGTTAAATGTCAAACTTTGGACATGAGTTGTTATTAGAATTCTTATGTATTACTTAAATGTCAAACTTTGGACATGAATTATTATTATTATTGTGTGTTGTATTGGATATTATTTTTATTATTACTATATCTGTACTGGATTTATGGTTTAAAGCTGCATTTTTTGTCCATAAAATTGAAATAGTCACTTGAGGTGCGGGGAATGGGGATCCGCGGGGATCTGCAGGGATCGCGGGGAGCGGGGATGGGAATAAATTTTCCCCCGCGGGCGGGGAGCGAGGCGGGGCGGGGAGAAATCTATGGTGCGGGGATTGCTCTACCCGCTAATTCCCCGCCCTATTGCCTTCCCTTTGACATCGCCAATATTTTTAAGATCACTATTCTTCTGAATTGAGATCAAAACAGAATCATCCTTAAGCTGTAAAGAAAAATAACAAGAAAGTGTTAAATTCATTCAAATTGAGTCGGCTGTCCTTTGCAACTCGGTGCATTTTCCAAAAGAGGAAGTTGTGATTGAATAGACTGAAAACTTCGTGGTTTTTGCAATTTTATCGATTAATAAAATACGTAGATAAGCAACTGCAACAAATCCAACGAATCATGTACAGTTAGACATTCTACCATCTGGGCCATAATGGAAGAAACAATCACAAGTCTATCAAGAGAATAAATACAATGATAGGGTTTTGAAAGTGAATGTTATTATTACCATTCTGAAATTTTTACCGTATTCGAATTTACTCTCCGTAAATATTTAAGCTCTACACCTAACTTCCACTTCGGATTCATCTCTTTGGCCATTTAACTTTCATGATTTCATTTGTCTTGATCTTTATATCATCTTCCTTAAATTAACATCCTTTCATATTTTAAAATTAATCATACTTATTTGTTTTTATCTTCCCATTTCCAACTATAAATACCCCTTCTTTCCTTCATATTTCTACACTAGCATCCACATTTCCTCTCATTCCTATACACTTTTGCTCTTAAGCTCCCTCCATCTTAGTTTAATTATTCTTCATTATCAATATTATTATCAAAGTTGTATTATTACCATCAAGGTTGTATTATTACTATCAAGAGTGAATTTCATCTTAAATTATTTTATAACACGTTATAGTCTCTAGCCTACCTAAGGTACTTCTAAAGTTTTTCTTTTTTATTTACATTCTTTCCTTATCTATTATTTATTATTTATTTTTTTATTCTTTTAATATTAATTTTGTTATTATTTCAATATTATTAATTTCACCATTTATATATATATTACCTATCTTATATTATTATCATGTTATTTTTATTATTTTTTTATTTTTTTTGTTATTGTTTCATCAATAAAATACATTTAGACCTAATGGCGTGGGAGACACTATAAAACATGTAAACAAAGCCTCTAGCTCAAATAAAGATGAAAACTGCAATTTTTATTCGCCATCATCTCTATGACAACATGAAGACTGAATATCTTACTGTTAAAGATCCTGCAGATCTTTGGAAAAATTTGAAAAACAGTTTGGCCAATTAAAAACGGTCATTTATCCAAAAGCCCGATATAATTGGATGCATTTGAGATGTAAGATTCCAAATCTATTCATGATTATAATTCTGCAATGTTTCAGATTACTTCTCAGTTGAAATTATGTGGAGAAAAAGTCATTGACGAGGAAATATCAAAAAAGACATTCTCCACATTTCATGCATCCAATATAATTTTGCAACGACAATATATTGAAAATGGCCTCAAGAAATATTCAGAATTGATTTCATGCCTTCTTGTGGCTGAGCAAAATAATGAACTCTTAATGAAAAATCATGAGTCTCGCTCTACTGCTTTTGCTCCATTCCATAAAGCGAATGTTGCATTACATGATAATTTTGGCCGCTGACGTGGACAAGGTTGTGGCCACGGATGTGCACATGGACGTGAAAGAAACCCTTTTAATTTCCGTGACCGCAATGGGTATAACAATGGCTAAGGGAAAATGTGCGAATCACGTGAATGATGGAAAAAAATCATGATAAGAAAAATCCTGAGTCTGCCTGCTATCGATGTGGCATGACAAGTCATTGGTCACAGACATGCCGTACAACAAAGCACTTAGTAGTACTTTATCAAGCATCTATAAAAGAAAAAAATAAGGCTGTTGAAACCAATTTTGTTCAAGATGATGACCAGGATGCTACCATCCAAATTGATTCATCTATGGATATTGATAATTATCTTGCTTATCCAGAAAATGTATGTAATAAAATGAAACAAGAATAAATATATTATCAGTTTCTTTATTTTTCTATCAACGCTCTTGTTGTAACATGTTGTTAAGTCTTATGTTTTATTAATGCCCTTGCTTTATTTTCTTGCACTTACTTTAATATATTATAGTATTTTTCAAATTAGTATTATTTTTTTATACATATTTTATTTTTCATGAAGATATGGACATTCAACTATATGGTTTCAAGAACAATGACTCAGATATCTGTCTAGTAGACAGTGCAACTACTCATTCCATATTTAATAAATGAAATTATTTCTTTTTCTTTGAAATTTGAAAAAGCATTAATCTCTGGTAGTATAAAAATAATTGAAGACTCCAGAAAGCTCAAATTTTACTACTGAAGGGAATAAGGATAATTATTGAAAATGCTTTATTCTCTTCAAAGTCTCAAAAAACTTCGAGTTTTAAGGATATCCGTTTAAATGGATATCATATTGAGACAATGAATGAAAAAGATGCCGAATATCTCTACATTACAAAAGTTACCACCATAGGTAAAAAATTAGTTGTGGAAAAATTACCTGTATTATCTTCTGGATTGTACTACACATATACTTGAGTTATTGAAAATTATTATATCCAGTGAGAAGCTGGCACCAGCCTGAATCTGACCAATAAGTTAAAATTTTGGCATGACCGGTTGGGCCATCACAGATCAATAATGATGCGTAGAATTATTGAAAATTCATTTGGTCATCGATTGAAAAACCAAAAGATTTTTCAATCTAATGAATTTATATGTGTTGCTTGTTCACAAGGAAATTAATTATCTGGCCTTCATATAATAAGATTCGTTTAGAATCACCAACATTTTTGGAAAGAATTCAATATGGACCTATACATCCATCATGTGGACTATTTACATATTTTATTGTTTTAATCGATGCATCAACAAGATGGTCCCATGTGTGTTTATTGTCCTCATGCAATTAGCATTTGCGCGTTTATTGTCACAATTAATCAAATTGTGGGAACACTTCCCTATTCATGCTATGAAGACTATACGTCTTGATAATACTGTTGAATTCATCTCTAAGGCGTTTAATGACTATTGTATGTCAATAGGAATTATGGTTCAACATCCTGTAGCTCATGTTCATACTCAAAACGGTCTAGCAAAATAGTTGATTAAACGCCTATAATTAATTACTAGACCATTATTGATGAGATATAAACTCCTATTACTGCTTAGGGACATGTTATTTAGCATGCAGCAGCACTTGTGCGCATCAGGCCAACAAGTTATCATAAACTCTCCCCTATTCAATTGGTTCATAGTCACAAACCTAATATCTCCCATCTTTGGACCTTTGGTTGTACAGTATATGTGCCAATTGCTCCACCACCGCGAACTAATATAGCTCCTCAAAGAAGATTGGAAATATATATTAGATATGAATTTCCATCAATTATAAAATATTTAGAACTAACAACTAGAGATTTATTTACAATAAGGTTTGCTGATTGTCACTTTGATGAAAATATTTTTCCAACAATGGAGAGAGAAAATAAGCAGCTGGATAAAGAGATTAAATGGAATGCTATATCATTATCAAGCATTGATCCTAGAATAAATCAGTGTGATTCGAAGTTCAAAAGATGATTCATTTGCAAAATATAACAAATCAATTGCTAGATACATTTACTGATATTAATAGAGTGGTCAAATCTCACATACCATCTGCAAAAAATGTTCCTGTTCGAATTGATATTCCTGAAGGATAACCAAAGAATGCAAATGAATCCAAAGCATGCCAAAAGTGTGGCAGACCACTCGGTTCTATGGATAAAAATTCTCATTAGAGAAAAGGAGTAAAGATACAAGATGGCACCAACGAGGTAATAAAACCTCCTCTAGAGGTTAATTGAAAATTCTCATGTAGAGAACAATCCTTTGAAAGAGGTTCTTGACATAAACCATAATGTTCCAGAAGTAACTTAGGTACTTGAAATAAGTCAAAATGATGAGATCTCCATCAACTATATTATGTCAGGAACAAGATGGAACAAATAATCATTGACGGAATTTTCGCATATAATGTAGCGCTAAATATTATGGAAGGTAATGAGGATCATGAATCTAACTCTATTGATGAATGGCAGCATCAAAATGATTGGCCAAAATGAAGAGGCGCAATTATGGCTGATTAGATTCGCTCATGAAGTGAGAAGTTTTCGGATTTATAGTCCGTACACATGTGAGCATTGGTCCCCGACTCTAGTTGGTAAGGATATTGCCTCGTGGCCGTGGCTTAAATTTGATGGCCTGCGACTTATGATGATTCTTCCCAAAGGCATGTGAATTTGCTTAGCTCAAGTGGAGGGAACTGATTCAATGATTTCTGGGATAGAGAATTAGCAGCTTCCTAAATAAACATCATTCCAAATATATTTCCAGATGCAACTGGAGGAGTCACAAACGTTCTCAATCAAAACCCACCGACCTTGGCAGAATATACTTGCACGGTATTCACACTTTCAGCTAAGTTCGTTCGTTTCGCTCCTTTCATGAGAATGGGCTTGACTTGTGAACTATGATGCTCGTTCTTCGGACATGAGAGGCTCGCTCTCGCTTAAATTTTCTTTCTTTGTTCACAACATCAAGCCCTTCCTCGGGAAGTAATCATCACAAATCCGGACAAACTCACAGGAACACTTGGCACACACTGTTCTTGGTGTTCTCTTAATTTTCTATAGAAAAGGAGTCGCCACCTAAGTTTATGAAGGGAAACTTGAGAAAAACCCAAAGTTGACTCCAGATAAAGCATTAGTCTCGAACCAAGAGGAGGGTCTGTAGATTCATTTATTGCAAACCACCATCTCAACGGAGACAATGTCGGTAATATTGGATGCCAAGGTCAATATGTACGTTTCACAGTCGGATAAATGCATATACTTCATGTTAAAGAACAAACAAACAAGCAATCATGATATATATATATAGTGCGAGTGTGAAAATGTACATATGATATGCAATACAGTGCGAAAAGTTAAAGCATTTAAGCTTGTGTCTCGTCCACTTGAGGCTGCCTACGTACCCTCTATCAGTGGATTCAAAGCTCTTGTAGTTCATCTAAATGGGGATCCCCAAGGCTTACCTAGGTCTTCTTCTAGGATTGGCCTAATCCTCACCTATACGAATTTTTGTGCCTCGTGCTATGGCAATGGGCTTAGTTTCACAAAGCACAATACTAAATGCAAGCAATCATGCTTCTTAGATAGTGTCTAGGGACAAATGCATTGTACAAAATATATTTGGGCATTAAAAGAGATTTTTAATGCAAACTTATGCCATTTCCATGTGAAAATGGAATTTTGTGCATAAAATTGATGTATGCAATTTTCAAAGTGTATAAATGAGCAAGTTTTGAAAACATGCAATGCTTTAGTTGAAAACCATTTTCTAGGTTCGTGTGTCTAAACTTAAACAAATGCTTGACGAGGGATATTCCGTTGGCACTGGTCGCTACAGGCACGAATGTCGATAACAAAAAGATGATTCGTGTCAAAACATTCATTTTAGTTCTTTCACATTTACTTCAAAAAGATGGTCTTTACCAAAAGCATTTTATGTTTGAAAAACAAAGCTTTAGTGATCTTTCTTTGAAAACATGCGATTTGGAGAAATTGGTTCTTTATGCATCAAAAGTTGTTTTGGAGAGAAGATGGGTGGATTTGACAAAAAAATGCATCTATAGAGATATTCATGCCCAAATGGGTTTGCAAAAAGCATCATTGAAAATTATCATTGGAAGACATTTAATTTCATCATTGAAAGGGTTCTTTATTGCGCTTAGAAAGCTTCTTGATTAATAAAATTTAAGATTTTCGTATCGAACACAGAAGTTGGTTTAGGGCCTATCCTAGAAGACATACCCATTTCATCTTTTGTGACCTCCTAACAAGCAATACTAACAAACAAGCACACAAACAAACAAATATGCAAACAGGCAAACAAATGCAATATTTTTAATGCAAGGGACGTAGCACAAACAATCAACACAAGTGCATTAAAGTAAATGGGTTTCCATAAGTACCGTTAGCGAGTACCGAAACCATTTTAGCATTAAAACGGGTCAAAGTGGAGCACCGACGAATGATCCAGAGAAATTCCGACATTAAGACGGCATAGAACGGTGAAAATACCGGGTATCAATCTGACATTAGGACAGCCTAGCACGACGAAAATGCAAGAGGTAACTTTAGCATTGTGACGGCATAGGATCAATGATTTTGCTAAAATGATTTCGACATCGTAACGTTACGATGGAAATCCGAAGCGAACCTTAGACAAGGGAGAGGTAAGAGCTCCAACTCACAAAAGGGTGCTTAGGAAGACGACCACTTTATGCCCGAATTCCGATCTTAGAGGGACACAAGGGAGGTAGAAGAAGGCTAAAATTCAAACTCTTTATTATTCAACTTATAGCGCGACGGGAGGGAGATAAAAAAAGTACAAAGACGTGCACTAGCGAGCGCGGCTTTTGGGGTGAAGAAAAATGAAGGGAGGGGACCCCTATTTATAATTTTTCCAAAGGGTGGTGTATTTGTAAATATGAGCCTAAGTGGATGCTCGAGGCTTGAGTTACCAGTCACCATCTCATGGCTTCAGGCTATTTTTCATGACCGGCCAGTCATGATTTCATGGCTTCAGGCTAATTTAGTGACCAGCCAATCACCATCGTGACCGCCATGGCTTCCGGTCAAGGAACTTTGAATGCGCGAATGGGGCCCGCTGGGACCTCAAAAAATTCCTCAAAAAATGTGAGAGATACGTCTTCGTGTCTTCAATATGCTCGTAAAATAAAGTGAAATTCTAGCGAAAACTCAATTTTTTACGGTCGGCACAAAAATTGGACAACTATGACCAAACTGGGGGGGGGGGGGGATTTAGGGCTTTGGAGGGTCGGTCGCCATGCATGGCCGCGGGTGGCTTCAGGAAATTTTCTTGTACAGTGACTGGTAATGTCTTTGTTCATGACTGGGATGGCTTCGGCTGCGAGATGGCTTCATTTTTTGCCGGGATGGCTTCACTTGTGACCGGGATGGCTTCGCCTATGACCGGGTGTGAGGACCCGAGCCGAGATTGGCCTCCTCACCTTATTTTTATTCTTATCCAACAATCAAAGGAGTCGCCCCCTGATTTTATTTCTTGGAAAAATCCGGGGAAAAACAATTAGCCATCATTTCTTTTCTTAGGCAACAAATTAAGGGACTAATAATAGCGAACCAGAGAATGTTGGATTCGGGGGTTCGTCACGGGTAAGAAAAGGCACCCTACCCATGTTGGGTCGAAATCTTGTACAATAATTGAATTAAATCATGTGCCTTGTGAATTGTGTGCAAGTGTGGATTAAAATCACATCAACAAAATAAATATTCTAAAATAAAAAGAAAAATAAAGACAATTGAGCTTGAGTCTCCACCACTAGAAACCACCTATGTGCCCCAGCGACCGGTTCAAAGCTCACGCACTTCTTAATCATGGCATCACATCAATCACATCATTATCGTCACAACATGAATCCTAATTCATCAGCAATATAGAAACTAAAAGAGATCTTGAAGCATCCGTATCCCAAAATATCCAATTAAATCAATTAAAACATGTGAAAAGACCGAATTGCCCTTTCTACCCGGGATACGATACAAACAACATAATCAATGCACAATCATACAATAAATTAAATAACTTCGAATATGCAGCGGAAGACAAAATATATAAAACATGTAAGCAATGAACTCTATGGATCCGACCCGAGGAGGAAAGCACCGCCGCCTGCTGATATGCACTCCTGATCATCGATCAACTAACCTGTGTAAAGACTGTGAGGGGGTGAGACCAACCACCGTCTCACCGCAAACAAATAAACCAAAGTATACTAATACAAATCAACCACAAATACTGGCATCAAGCAGTAGCAATCATAGTGCACAAACAAGTCACATTGCACAGCATAAAGTCATCATCAGACTTTAAACCTAAACTTGCCTTTAATCATCTTATTATGGTTGTATTTTATTATTATTAAGATTTAATATTTTATTAGGGCCCTCTACTATGTGCGTCGAGCTCGGTCCCGTCTCATGAGACAACCAGGGCATAAGCCCAATATAACCAGGGCAAGGCCCAAGACAATCAGAGAGAGAGAGAGATAGATAGAGAGAAAGAGGGAGGTAGAAAGGGGGAGATAGAAAGAGGGAGGTAGAACCGGTCATCATAGACCCATATGCTAAACTGCATATACCATGCTATCCCGCATGCAATCCCGAGGGGTATCACTTTCCGCTCGAACCGACCGGTCAACAGCCCCATAGTAGAATTATTATAGTATGTTATTCTCAATTATGCTTAAACATTTGTGCCATACGTTATGATCAAACAAGATTGTGTGGATTTAATATCTTATTCTCAAGTCCGGGCCTCCAGCTCTCAAGTCACCACACGAACCACAAAGTCATATAATCATTTCTTAATTATAACAACATATCATGCTCAACTGGCATACCAAATCACATAGGCTCACAATTCACATAATCAGGCACTCAACAACAAAGATATCATCATCATGATACACCATGCAACAACAACATCAACACAACAGGCATACACGCATACAGCTTTAAATGCCAAACAAATGTTATCACTTAATGAACCATAACAAATAACCGAGTATTGTAGGCAGTACGCATATAAGGGTTTATATGTCCTCACCTGGGCCATATTAATTGCCTCGGAAACGAAGCCTAGTTCTGCCTTGACATATCCTATACTGGAATCAAAATATGACCACACATAAGGTCCACATAAAAGCATGATGAATGTATGCTAAAACATGCTTGTTTCGTTATATTATCTTGAGTCGCTAAGCTCAATCTATACCTCCAAATCCTTATTAGGCCTAAAGCACATCTCCCAAAACCATTGGTCCTAAAGCCCATTTAAATTAGTTACATTTTATTGGGCCTAAAGCCCATACCATATCCATCAATCATATTGAGTTATTGGGCCTGGGCCCGACCCGTCACAATAAAATTATTATCGAACTCCCGAGCCCAAATCTTTCCGGCCTAAAGATACTATGTGCGTCGGACATATTCCGACCACGCGTTTCTCAACGTGCCACACTCGATTTCCACTAAACTCTATTTATCAAGATACATCGATTATTTTCTTACAACACATGTCATGCTTGGAATATACTACATCGTTTGGAAATTACAGTTAATGCCGGTTCCAAATACTTGCTGGGAAAAAAACACCATTTCGCCGGAACAGTAACCCGACCCACCGGATTCCGGCCAAGCTCGCCGGAGAAGACACGAAAGAAGCCAACAACTAACTCCACTGAATCTGTCATCACCCATAACAACAACAGATTTAACAACGCAACTCCCACACGCATGAAACGAATCGGGAAGAGAAAGGAGTTTAGAATCCTTACCGAAAATCAAACAATGACTCGCTCTACCGAGATCAAATCTGCCCAATTCCGAAGCAACTCCAAAACTTGCTGCTGGATTCCAGCACTGCCCGTCCAGAACCCAAACGACCAAAATGCCATCCCCGACCCACCAAGGACCACCACCGCTGCCGACCCACAGTAGCACCACTCGACACCACCAACAACTCCACCAGCAACCCCGGTCAACACAGTCACGAACCAAAACGAGTTGCCATCAATGATAAACTCAAAACCGGAGGTAAAAAGAAAACAAAAAGAGAAGAGAGGAGAGGCGGCATTTACTCGTCATACACGCACAAACCCCACTGTCGTCCACCACGAGCTCACCACTACCGGTCATCATAGACCCGACCGCCGTCCACAACACAAGAGCACAATGCAGAACTCGTCCCCATTCACGGCGGCAGTGACAACAACCCCGTCGTGAACCAGCACACAACCCACACTCGACCCAAGCAAACCCGACCACCACCGGAACCCGACATCACCAAAAACAAACCCGATTCAGGGTTAGAACCAGAAATCGGCCAAAACGAAGCCAAAAGAAAAGGAAGAGGGAAGAGTCGGCACTTACCGACCACAGGCGACGATGGCGGCGTGAGCGCGACTGCTCAGGACCTGGTGCCGGTGGCGAAAAGATGAAGACGAGACGATGGTGGTGACGACGGAAGTAATAGAAATGGAAAGAGAGGAAGAGCTTTAAGGGAGCCGGTTAGGGAGAGGGAGAGAAAACGTGGAGAGTAAATCGGGTAGAGTTGGGCGGCAGAAAAACCGAAGGAGAAAAGGAGAGGAGAAGAAAGAAGAGAGGAGAGAAAAGAAAAGGAAGAGGGATAGGGTTTTTGACCCAGCCGAGCCAAAACGACGCCGTTTCGTTTTGGCTTGGCGTGGTCAACCCACCCTCACCAGGTCTACGCAACTATTTTTTTTTCTTTCTTTTCTTTTCTAACCTCAAAACGACGTAGTTTAATCCCAAACTACAACAAACTTCGGGCTTCACCCCGAAACATCCATTGTCTCCAAAGAACCCGATTAAGGATTAAACTCTAGCTTAAAATTAACATTTTTTTTAAAGAAAAATAAAATAATAATAATAATTTTCTTAACGAAAGACTCTCGGAAATTCCATGGGTAAAATTGGAAATTAAATTTCAAAAATTCCAAAAATCCGTAGAAATTAAATATCGAAAATTCGGGGCGTTACAGTTCTACCCCACTTAACAAAATTTCGTCCTTAAAATTTATAGATAAGTCAAGCAACCAGTGCTTAACTGACACAAAAGGTGTCACCCGGTATCAAAATATCGTCGGCCAAACTACCAAGTAGAACCATCATGACCATCAATCACATTTCCAAGCAAGCACTCTGATATACCAAGTCAATCATCGACTTTAGTCAAACATGATCCGTAGAGCATAAGATCAATCATTAACCCAAGAGTCTTACCTAACCGTGACCAACATTAATAATATCAGAATCCAAAATCTGTTTCGTTATCATCATTGATACTTTCCTCAAGTAAATATACCCAAAACTTTTGCTCCATTAAGCATACCCTCAAGTATCAGAGCTTCAAAAAAAATGTTACTAAATAACAAGATCACCATTCGTATTTCGAACAAAAAAACTCAGGACCAAAAATCCATAATCCATTTCATGCTCCAAATCTCAAAGCATTTCCCTCTCTCACCAATTCTAGCCAAAATTGTATAACTACCGGAACATACCATTAGGCACTAGAACTCATTCGTTACCGAAATATCTTAATTATACTTCTATAACTTGGATTCCTCAGGACCCATACATCCTTTCATAACTCATAATCATGAATCTATTCCTCAATTCATTCCTAGCACAAACATCAAAGTTTCTCCGACGAAGAAGTTAAAATATCACTGTATCTCTCAACACATAATTGATAACTTAGCAATTGAATCACAATACCTGAGATCACCTCAAAATCAAACCTCAATGTAAACATACTCCTAGCATCCTCATCAATCACATGAACTATAACCTCGACAAAAATCCATGACCAAAACCTTTTAATCACAATCACCATCAATATCTCAAATCTCAACAAAATGAAGTACCTCAAATATCATCAAAAGATATTTCCCCAAACATATCATTAGATCAACCTCAAATTAATTCAAGAAATTATCAGTTCGATTTCCGATCAAGATTTAATCTATATATAACTCACAAGTAAATTCAAACCTCGAGCTCAAGTAATCATACCACAAATAACATGATCATCAAGATTACAGGAATCATATCCTTAAGCATCATATCAGATCATCTCCTAACAGATGCAACATCCAACAACAAACCGATGGTTCTTACTTGTATTGGCCAGTTCCATTTCAGGAACTATCAAACATGTTACCGTAGGAAAACCCCTTCCAGCAACAACACAGGAAAAAGCAGCAACGGTGTACTCACACCGACACAAAAGCGTAAGTAAAGAATCAAGAGTCTACACCGACTCCGATAAACCAGTGGATATTCCAAAAAATAAGCCTTACAACAACCTAGGCTGTAAAGATAAACATATCATTTCAACAACAATACCGGGTCACTCCGACCCTCAGCAGGTGCGTGCCCTCCACCGGATCCATAGAAAGACTCACTATATGTAAGCATAAGACCATGCAACAACCGACTAAAAAAGGAGCAGACATATGCACCTAAGATCACAAAATATATCAACACAATCCCAAAGATCTACAGCCTGCTCCGCTACCAACTGAAACGCTTGTATCCCAAAATATCCAATTAAATCAATTAAAACATGTGAAAAGACCAAATTTTCCTTTCTACCCGGGATACGATACAAACAACATAATCAATGCACAATTATACAATAAATTAAATAACTTCGAATATGCAGCGGAAGACAAAATACATAAAACATGTAAGCAATGAACTATATGGATCCGACCCGAGGAGGAAAGCACCGCCGCCTGCTGATATGCACTCCTGATCATCGATCAGCTAACCTGTGTAAAGACTGTGAGGGGGTGAGACCAACCACTGTCTCACCGCAAACAAATAAACCAAAATATACTAATACAAATCAACTACAAATACTGGCATTAGTAATCATAGTGCACAAACAAGTCACATTGCACAGCACAAAGTCATCATCAGACTTTAAACCTAAACTTGCCTTTAATCATCTTATCATGGTTGTATTTTATTATTATTAAGATTTAATATTTCATTAGGGCCCTCTACTGTGTGCGTCGAGCTCGGTCCCATCACATGAGACAACCAGGGCATAAGCCCAATATAACCAGGGCAAGGCCCAAGACAATCAGAGAGAGAGAGAGAGATAGACAGAGAGAAAGAGGGAGGTAGATAGGGGGAGATAGAAAGAGGGAGGTAGAACGGGTCATCATAGACCCATATGCTAAACCGCATATACCATGCTATCCCGCATGCAATCCCGAGGGGTATCACTTCCCGCTCAAACCGACCGGTAAACAGCCCCACAGTAGAATTATTATAGTATGTTATTCTCAATTATGCTTAAAGAGTTGTGCCATACGTTATGATCAAACAGGATTGTGTAGATTTAATATTTTATTCTCAAGTCCGGGCCTCCAGCTCTCAAGTCACCACACGAACCACAAAGTCATATAATCATTTCTTAATCATAACAACATATCATGCTCAACTAGCATACCAAATCACATAGGCTCACAATTCACATAATCAGACACTCAACAACAAAGATATCATCATCATGATACACCGTGCAACAACGACAACAACACAACAGGCATACTCGCATACAACTTTAAATGCCAAACAAATGTTATCACTTAATGAACCATAACAAATAACCGAGTATTGTAGGCAGTACGCATACAATGGTTTATATGTCCTCACCTGGGCCATATTAATTGCCTCGGAAACGAAGCCTAGTTCTGCCTTGACATTTCCTATACTGGAATCAAAATATGACCACACATAAGGTCCACATAAAAGCATGATGAATGTATGCTAAAACGTGCTTGTTCCGTTATAATATCTTTAGTCGCTAAGCTCAATCTATACCCCCAAATCCTTATTAGGCCTAAAGTACATCTCCCAAAACCATTCGGCCTAAAGCCCATTTAAATTAGTTACATTTTATTGGGCCTAAAGCCCATACCATTTCCGTCAATCATATTGAGTTATTGGGCCTGGGCCCGACCCGTCACAATAAAATTATTATCGGACTCCCAAGCCCAAATCTTTCCGGCCTAAAGATACTATGTGCGTCGGACATATTCCGGCCACGTGTTTCTCAACGTGCCACACTCGATTTCCACTAAACTCCATTTACCATGATACATCGATTATTTTCTTACAACACATGTCATGCTTGGAATGTACTACATCGTTTGGAAATTACCATTAATGCCAGTTCCAAATACTTGCTGGGAAAAAACACCATCTCGCCGGAACAGTAACCCGACCCATCAGATTCCGGCCAAGCTCGCCGGAGAAGACACGAAAGAAGCCAAAAACTAACTCCACTGAATCTGTCATCACCCATAACAATGACAGATTTAACAACACAACTCCCACACGCATGAAACGAATCGGGAAGAGAAAGGAGTCTAGAATCCTTATCGGAAATCAAACAACGACTCGCTCTACCGAGACCAAATCTGCCCAACTCCGCAGCAACTCCAAAACTTGCTGCTGGATACCAGCACTGCCCGTCCAGAACCCAAACGACAAAAATGCCACCCCCGATCCACCAAGCACCACCACCGCTGCCGACCCGCAGTAGCACCACTCGACACCACCAACAACTCCACCAGCAACCCCCGGTCAACACAGTCACGAACCAAAACGAGTTGCCATCAACGATAAATTTAAAACCGGAGATAAAAAGAAAACAAAAAGAAAAGAGAGGAGAGGGCGGCATTTACCCGTCATACACGCACAAACCCCACTGCCGTCCACCACGAGCTCACCACTGCCGGTCATCATAGACCCGACCACCGTCCACAACACAAGAGCACAACACAAAACTCGTCGCCGTGCACGGCAGCAGTGACAACAACCCTGTCGCGAACCAGCACACAACCCACACTCGACCCAAGCAAACCCGACCACCACCGAAACCCGACATCACCAAAAACAAACCCGATTCAGGGTTAGAACCAGAAATCGGCCAAAACGAAGCCAAAAGAAAAGGAAGAGGGAAGAGTCGGCACTTACCGACCACAGGCGACGATGGCGGCGTGAGCGCGACTACTTGGGACCTGGTGCCGGTGGCGAAAAGATGAAGACGAGACGGTGGTGGTGACGACGGAAGTAATAGAAATGGAAAGAGAGGAAGAGCTTTAGGGGAGCCGGTTAGGGAGAGGGAGAGAAAACGTGGAGAGTAAATCAGGTAGAGCGGGGGCGGCGGAAAAACCGAAGGAAAAAAGGAGAGGAGAAGAAAGAAGAGAGGAGAGAAAAGAAAAGGAAGAGGGATAGGGTTTTTGACCCAGCCGAGCCAAAACGACGTCGTTTCGTTTTGGCTTGGCGTGGCGTAGTCAACCCGCCCTCACCAGGTCAACGCCACTGTTTTTTTTTTTCTTTCTTTTCTTTTCTAACCTCAAAACGACGTAGTTTAATCCCAAACTACAAAAAAATTCGGGCTTCACCCCGAAACATCCATTATCTCCAAAGAACCCGATTAAGGATTAAACTCTAGCTTAAAATTAACATTTTTTTAAAGAAAAATAAAATAGTAATAATAATTTTCTTAACGAAAGACTCTCGGAAATTCCATGGGTAAAATTGGAAATTAAATTTCAAAAATTCCAAAAATCCGTAGAAATTAAATACCGAAAATTCGAGGCGTTACAGATCTAGGGTTACCGTTTGTAGCCCTCCTCTAACTCCTTACTTTGGTTTGTCTTCTCCACCATTAACTTGCCTTCTCTAAGCTCCACCTTGATCTACTCTTGATCTCCTCTTGTTTTTTGTTTCTTGATGCTAAACTCCACTGGATTTTGCTAGAATAATAGTAAGAAAAAGTGTTTCTAAGCTTGGAGAAGTAGGGTTTCTCCAAGCTCTCTAGGGTTATGGGGTGTTTGCTCCCTAAACCTCTTGACCTCTTGAAAGTATGTGGGGGGCTCTATTTATAGAGTCCTGGGAGTACAGAGATCGTGGACCTCATAATGGACAGGATTCTTGCCAAAAATCTGACTAAAAATGCGTAGGATCGAATTAGTGGCCAAAAATCTAGAAAACTTTCATAACAGGGACGCATGACCGCCAAGTGCTTGGCGGTCTTATCGCATGAATTCCATGCTTGGCCTCCAGGCGTGGCGGTCATCACGGGATGGCCGCCCGCCACTTTCCACTGTTACCTGTTCTTACCTTTTTTAGCCTCGATTCTCATTCATTCCGATCTGGCTTGATTCCCATGCGAGAGCTAAAGGTTCCCAGACCAGAATATACTCTTTTCTTGATCACTACTCCTAAACTTTCCAAATATCATTAATACACCTTAACACCTACTTTCCATATACTTTTAACCATAAACATACACTTCACATAAAAGGTAAGTTTGATTTTGATTTTGCACAAAAATTAGAGCGAAATTGGGGTGCAAGAAATGTGTTTCTATGGGCCAAAACTCCTGTGGGTATCGATATTCTATTAAATTAAACTCTAAACATATTCTTAGCCCAAGATTAATTCTTCTCATTAATATTGGGTTAAAACACATAAAAAGTCCAAAATAATGAAATATGGATGGTCCAAATTTGGGTGTTCACACCGGGATGGCTTCAGGCTAAAATATGAAAACTTGACCACGTTCCTGAAAAGTTCCTAGTAAATTTCGGGAAGTCCCGGATTGTTTTTGGCACAATAATATGATGGATAAATGGTCCTGTTGAACCTCTAAAAATATATTTTTTGGATTTTTAGACTTTAAAATGTGACGGAATGCAAGTGCGATGCAAGACACCAGAAGGAGTAAAACCGGTCGGTTACAAATGGGTATTTGTGTGGAAAACAAATAAAAAATATAAAATAGTGATATATAACGACGGATTGTCGTACAAAGTTATACCCAACGACCTGATACTGATTATAAGAAGACATACTCCCCTAGCTGGATGCAACTACTTTTCGGTATCTGATTAGTTTGGCAGTACATGAAAAACTAGAAATATGTCTAATGGATGTTGTTATAGCCTGTCTCTATGGACCTATAAGCCATGATATATGTATGAGAGTCCCTGAAGGATTCAAGTTGCCTGAAGCAACTAAGTCACGGGACATATACTCAATTAAATTAAATAGTCTTTATATGGATTAAGGGAATTTGAAGGAATGTGGTATAATCAACTTAGCGAATATCTGCTAAAAGAAGGCTACAAGAATGATTCCGTATGTCCATGCATTTTTATTAAAAGGTCCATACGTGAATATGTCATTATTGTTTCTTATGATGATGATTTAAATATTATTGGAATTCCTTCAGAAGTCTCCAAAGTCGTGCATTGTTTAAAGAAAAAATTTGCGATGAAAGACCTTGGAAAAACAAAAGGGATTTGGGGTTTTTGGTACCCCGACTATTCATTTTGTACCAATCGTGTACCCCGAAGTTTTTTTTTACCATTCCTATACCCGAAGTTTGGGTCCCACTTTTTATTTTTCCTCCCCCGAATTCAATTTTTTCAATAAATTTAAAAATATATTTTTTTTAAATTACCGAACCGGCTGGGTAAAACTGCACGGGCCTCTTAATTCCAAACCCGACAGGCAACCGCTTAGTACAATTTTTTTTACAAATTACTAGGAGCAATTAAAATTGAAAATGACAGCACCTTCACACCCATAACCATTCACAACTACTTTTCAACGGTTCGATTTTAAGGAAAATCATTCTTTCGGAACCCTAAAATCCATTTCCCAAATTGATTTCAGCATCAACATTACGCGAAAATTATTTCCTAGAACCCGATACCCATAGAACCACCCTACATCTAATATTCCTAGAACCCCTAAACCAATTACAACAAAACCCTCGTGTAGCTATAAATTGATTTTCGTTTAATTGGTGAGAGGAACTCTATTCTTCAGTTACCAATTTGTGAGAGGTTACATGCAAAATGTGAAGAAAGTTAAGGTGCTGTCACGACCCAAAATCAGGTCCATGACCGGCGTCTAGTCCTAGTAGGAAACATATGTCTACCTAAGACAAGACAAGCCTCAAACAAATACTACAAATGTAATCTCCAAAATTAAATATTTCCATAAATGAATAATCCAACAAGTCATATGTTGAATATAAATTCCAAAATCAAAGACCAATCAAAATCCTCAATATAATCCAAATCGTGAAAGTTCTCGAGAAACTAGAGTAACAGTGGAGCTCTAACAGTCCAAAAGTCTGCTATGCATACCAAGACAACTCGCCAAGCACGAACTACGTCTCAAGCCTACTAATCACCTGAAAATATTTTTAAAATAGGGGTGAGTCCTTCCATAACTCAGTGGGCATAGTACAAAGCAAATAAAAACCAAACTAAAATCATAGAGGTCGAACCATATATACTTCATAATTAAAATAGAATAAGCTTACTTGTCAAATAATCAAAATATACAAAATCAACGGAAGCCCTTGAATTTAAATATCAAATAATCATAATACTCAAAATAAATGGAAGCCTCGAACTAAGATGTCAGAATCGGATAAGAAATAGAGAAGAGCAAAGCACGCCCCGTCGAGCATGTCCGACAACGGCCCCTGTCGGCTGGAGGAACAAAAGGATCCATAAGGAAATCAAAGATTCCCATCAAATAGATTGAGGTTAAATACCTCATCAAACCAATCAATGTGCACAAAGTCTGACAACACCCCTGCCAGATAGGGATGTTTGACATCGAATTCTAAGCAAAAATAAATTCCAATAATTTCCTCAAAAGAATCAAATCCAAAGATGTTTCTCATCCAAATAAATAAAAAGTTTTCATAAGCAAAATAGAGCAAATCGTATCTATAGACAGAATAAGTATTATACGAATAAAATTATATAATAAGAGATACATAGGCTTTTCTTTGAAATCTCAAAATCCTTGTTCGGCAAAATCAAGGTTGAAGGAATAGTAATGGTTTTAAACAAATAAAACAATTTCAAGTAAACGTTAGCTCATCAAACCTTTTGGTTAAAATAATATAGTTTAAAAGAGTTGGACAAAAAGTAGTTATAAATATGGAAGTAATTTATATGAGAAAATATTGTTTAAAACATAGCTTTACTAATAAAATAGGAAGTATAATAGTAGTATAACCCACCTCAAAAGCAAATCCAAATACCAATCTCAACTCTTATGTTTCTGCTTGAGTCCTGATCCCTGTAGCACCTAATTCACAAGAGAAACATGGCCACTAAGTCCGAAGAGTATTTAACAATCTACCGAATGAGCTACAAAGCTGACCAGCCTCTAGTCTCTGCCTAATAAATCCTAATTAATTCTGAATCTGAAAATATATTCAACACATAAATTAAAGTAGACATTCTAAGCTTTCCAACTATATAAAATTCACTGTATCTAGGAATAATTAATTATGAATTTTCTAAGACAGCCTAGAAAACTATCTTTTCTGCACAACAGCCGACTTGTGCGATTTTTGATAAATTCCACAAAACTCGTATTTCAATGAAACCAATTGCAAGAGTTTCCTTTGTATGTCTAGTTTATAGGGTAAAAATTTGAAAACCCAATTTGAATGAAAACAATGACGACAATAAACAAGTCTAAAGGCTGCCAGAAACTAAAATTTGGAAAAGAAAAATATCATTCAAACCAAGCTAGGTATGCCAAAATCAACCCAACTGTGAACACCCAAATTTGAACCATGAAAATTATATTGAGATTAGGCTCCAGACATGTTTGAATCATAAGTTTGATGAGTTAGTCTTGGGTTGAAGCATGGATGGGGTTTAATTTTAGTAGAATTTATACCTTATAGTAATTAAGACTTTTATATGCCTAGGATTAATGAGACGATTTAATCATAGGATATGTTAAGGACTAAATTACTAAAATGTATTTTATCTCATTAAATTTGGGCTTGTTTATTTATTAAATCCAATTATATTTGTTCTTGGGTTGAAGGGCCCAATTTAATAAGGTATGGACTTTTCTTCAGAGTTGCACAACCCATTAACACCTTGCTTGCAGACAAATTTAGCTCTGATTTTCGTGGAAAATCAGAGTTAAATCATTCCTTAATAGCAAGAATGTTTTTGGCTTAAAATGAGGAATCGATGTGTAATTAGTCAATTAGGAGATGATAGAGAGGAGTAGTAATCAAGAAAGCAGAGGATTCTGGGCAGTCTAGGGAATTACGCGGTAGGATCAATCAGGGAGGAATTAGGGGAGAATCGGGATCGAAAAAAGAAAGAACGGGTGAGACGCGTAGGCACGGGTGGTCATCTCGGGATGACCGCCGGGCCTGGGCGGTCTTCCACCCATGATCGCCCGGCCTGGCTGTCATCCATAGGATGACCGCCGGCCATGGCGGTCATGCACACCCAAAAACGCATTTTCTCCCCGATTTTCGCCTGTAATCTGATTCTACTCGGTTTTGGCCTAGATTTTTGGCCATTACCGTGATCATTAAGTTGGTCCACGCCCCTAGGCTACCCAGAACACTATAAATAGGACCCTCCTCTCACATTTCAAGGGAGATTCTATTACACAAACACTCTGCATAAAGCTTTGAAGCTTGGAGAAACTCTATCTCTCCATGCTTAAGAAATAGTCCCATAGGCAAAACTCTGGCAGAATTTCGTGGGTAGTATCATCCATTGAAAGCAGCAAAGGGGAAAATCAAGAAGAACTCCAAGATTGAGTTGAGGAGTGGGAGCAAAATTGTGTGGGAGGCACAACCCAAACCAAGGAGCTAGAGGAGGGCTACAAGAGGTAATCCTAATCTCTTTTTGTCTGAACAATTATTGTTGAGATGTTGATGATGATGTGACTGTTGTGATGCCATGTCAAGAACTACGTGGGCTTTGAACCCGGTCGCCGGCGTACGTAGGTGGTTTCTAGTGGTGGAAACTCAAGCCCAATCTTCTTCTTCTCCCCTTTCTTTTTAGTTTCAATTATTATGTGTTTCGTTGTTCACACTTGCACAAGGCATACAAAATCTTTCAATTGCACAAAGTTTCGCCCCAACATGGATGGGTGCCTAACACCTTCCCATCCATGACGAATCCCCGGGTCCAGCATCTCTGGTTCGTTATCCAATTGCCTAAATGGAGTCACATGAAGGGTTTTTCCAAAGTTTTTGTCCCTTAATAAAATTTGGGTGGCGACTCCAAAGATGTTGGATGATGGTTATGAAGAAGGTGTAAAGGAAAGGTGAATAGGCCCAAGTGATTTTGGGTCGGGTATTCACAGTTGGCAACTCCGCTGGGGAAGTAGTGGGTTCAAGAGACTTTGTGCAATTGTTGAATTTTGTGTGCCTTTTACTTGTCATCATAAGTGCCTTGCATTCTTGACAATTGATGTAAAGCCTTTACCGTAAGAGGCCGAGGGAATCCAAATCCGCTACATGCTTTCCTTAAGCGATAGTGGTTTGAGTGAACCCGTTTCTTGATGCTTAGCAATGATGGGGATTAATTAGCCTTGGACCTCACGCGATGTCCTTTATCACATGTGAGTAGGTCAGCCTATTCCCTAGCGGCAATCTCTCACCCCCAACCAGCTGCATACCTTGAGCATCTCATGCATATTGAATCAATAAGTGGTATGTGCATTTTGTGTGATAATTGTTGTGTATTTCAGTATGTGTAAATAGAGTGTTTTTTATTTCGATATTTCAGTATGTGTAAATAGCAGGACCGCCGTGCTAACTCTGCGTAGGGGCAATATTGCGTACTGTAAATTGATGAGTCAGGTAAAAGAACCCTAGAGATGTGAGTATACATATCTAAGCCGATGATTAATTTTTGGTGTTGTTACCCTAGTTGACATATATTTCCAGTTGGTCTAGCTTGTTTTAGGGAATCTCCATTTGCATACATTGAACATTGCATCACATGTTTTTCAAATCAAACAAATCGAGCCAATGTGTATCATCTTTGTTGAAACTTGAATTTTCTTGAAAAAAGAGATTGTTTTCAAAGAAAAGGAATATGTTTTGCGAGTATATTCCATCCTGTTTTCCACCAATCGCTTTTGAAGTAAAACAAAGCCTAAGTCTAAGACTCTTGATGGCCGTGAACTGAATTGATTGAAAATCATACTTGCAGGACACCATGAGTGAAAAACTGATTTTTTTTTTTTAAATCCACCAATTGCCGTGATTAAGGGGAATTTTATTGATGGATGACCAATGATTAATTCTTGGAGTTTTGAGCTTTTTAACCCGACGTTTGTTTTTCCGAACACCCTATGCAAGTCTTTTGAAAAATCTTGACGTCAACATCTACATCCCAGAACAAATTGCCAGGCCTTTTCAAAGCGAATTTCTCATATGGATGCTCGATAAAGGATATGATTTAGGCCCTATTTGCTCAAGCCCGCAGGCCAACAAGAAACCTACCCTGTAGCATTATCCCTCGATAAACCCTCTTTGAGCCTATAACGTGATAGCCGACTTTTCTTTGATTACCTACATTAACTCACTATTAACCCTTTGAGTCCTCTCTACGACTATCGTATATTTTTATTTCATGAATCATACCCTTTTCAAAACCCGTTGGGAAGATCTCACTCCAAGTTCTTATCAAAGAATTTTGATGACAAGTGCACATGAACCCCAACTTCTACACATCCAAGATGGTCGATGCAACGAATCGCTTCCAGAATAGTATAAAAGGCCAAAGTGCACACATGGGAGAATAGCCGAAGCCAACCACCGAAAGTAGCTGAAGTCAAATCATCAAAATCTTTCAGAATCGATTTCGGAAAATCCAAACAAGAAAGAAGCAAATGTGTGCAAAAGCAATCGTTTTGAAGCAAGAAGAATTTCCTTGAGAAGGTCAAACCAAGTTGGATGTTATCTCAAGAATTGCGCTTTAAGAATACCTGTGTTTCTTGATGGGAGCTCACTCAAAATCTTCCCTAAAACATGGTTTTGAACTTTGAATCCCTCATCACCCTATTCTTTGATAAATCTTTAGACATGACCCCATTACAACCCTCAATGAAAGACCTATTGATCCTTTTGAGAGTATCTATACATAATAGTAGAGTTTAGACCTGCGGTTTGCCTGTGGGATTTCTTTTTTGCAAAAATTTCATGACGTCAAATCATACTTGCATGTGGGATCTTTCTTTGTTCGGTTTTTTTTTTCTAAAGTGTTTTTTTTATGAACTCTAAAGAATCCTCATCGAGTTTCTTGATCTAAGTTCTCTTTAGCCAGTGATTTGGTGGAGATTTTCAAAACCTCTTATTTGAAGTACTTTTCACTACTCATGGGGTCCTTATGGAAGAAGAAATACATTCATGGTCATTGGGAGTCTTCAACCTGAAGCTTTTGCATTTTAATGGGATAACTCGCTCTTTGAAATTGCTTAACTTTCACCTTGGCCCGAATAATTTTCAATGCTTATGCATCATACTAGGGGCACTTGCATCCAAATGCACTATGTAGATATAAGGTAGCACTTGCATTCAAGAAGTAGACGTATCATGTAGAGCTAGGAAGCACTTGTGTTTGAGGGGAAAGGAGAGAGAAAAGATAGAGAGAGGAAGAGGACAAATATGTCATGGCACTCACATGTAGAAACTAGGGGCATCCCCATGTATTGAAAAGACAAACACATTATAGACATGCTCATGCATCACATATATGTAGACCAGGGATTCCTTAGCAAGGTAGACTTTGTTGAGAATAGATGATCAATGAAGGTGACAACATCATAAATCCATCATTTGACGTAAACTCGCATTCTCAAGGGCTCATGACTAGAGGGGCATGGCATGCCCGACTTCTTAAAAGGCCTCATTTGTAGAATAACGGGCACGCCATGCCCGCACCCGAGATGTAGATCACCTGTACACTGTAGGGGCACAGCGGCCCCCCAATTTTGATGATTAATGATTAATGTGGGGCATTCTTGAGAAGATATAAGGCCCAATTTTTTTTTTTATATAGTTGATGTGTGTTGTCTTGGGCATTCAAGGAGATGTAAGCCCTAACTTTTGTTGATGAGTCGAGGTATGAGTTTGGGCATTCAAGAAGATGTAAGCCCCAACTTGTGTTAATGAGTTTGGGCATTCTCAATAAAACGAGTTGTTAGGCCCAACCTTTTTTGTCAAAATGATGCCAGGAGCATGCTACCCCATGATTTGAATTGTATAATTTTCGGGGCAGGCTACCCCATTAGAATTAATGTCTGATTCTAAGGGCATAGCTGCCCATGTTTTTGGAATGAGTGCACAAAGGGCATAGCTGCCCTAGTTTTTTCGAACTTGAATAAGGGGCATAAATGCCCTAATTTTGAAAGTTGAACAAAAGGCATAGCTGTCTGGATTTTTGAACATGAGGGGCATAGCTGCCCTAATTTTCTGATGTTGAAAGAGGGTATAGCTGCCCGCATTTTCGAAATTTATTACGCCATGGGCATAGTTGCCCAAATTTTTTGATTTAAGTTTTATCAGGGGCATAGCTGCTCGAGGTTTTATACATTTGAGGGGCATAGCTGCCCGAACCTTTTGAGTCGATTTTAAATCAAGGGCATAGCTGCCCAAGTTCATGATTGCATGGTGGGCATAGCTGCCCAGAATTCTTTTGATATATCAGGAGCATAGCTGCCCGAGTTTTTAAGCACAAGGGGCATAGCTGTCCGAGTTTTTGAATTTGCTTGCATGAAAGGCATAACTGCCTGGGCATAGCTGCCTGTGCATTGAGAAGGACATAACTGTCCCGATTCTTGATTTAAGTACATCAAGGGCATAACTGCCAGGACTTTTTTGAACATAAGGGGCATAGCTGCCCTAATTATTGAAGTTGAGGAGGGCATAGCTGCCCATATTTTCAAAGTTGATTACACCTTGGGCATAGCTGCCCAAATTATTGAGAGGGGCATAGCTGCCCGGATGTTTTTGAAGTAGAGCATATGAAGGGCATAGCTGCCCGAGTTCTTAACTTGGTTGCATGATGGGCATAGTTGCCCGGTGTTTTTGAATTTAATTGCATGAAGGGCATAGCTGCCTGAGTTTTTACTTTGATCGCATAAAGGGCATAGCTACCCAAATTTTTAAATTTGAAGGGTATAGCTACCCGAGTTTTCAAAATTTAATTGATGGGCATAGCTGCCCAAGTTCTTAACTTGGTTGCATGAAGGGCATAGCTGCCCGTGTTTTTGAATTTGATTGCATGGAGGGCATCGCTGCCTGATTTGTTAATTTGATCATGTTAAGGGCATAGCTGCCCGATTTTTTCAAGATGATTTCAAACCAAGGGCATAGCTGCCCAAATTTGTGAAGCTAATTATGTCAGGGGCATAGCTGCCCAAATTTTTGAAGTTGACTACATCAAGGGCATAGCTGCCTGAGTTTCCGAAAATAGTTACACCAGGGGCATACTTGCCCAGTTTTCTTAAGTTTATCGCAAACTGAGGACATAGTTGTCCAAGTTTCTAAAATTGGTCACGTCAAGGGCATAGCTGCCCATATGTTTCGAATTGATTGCACACAAGGGGCATAGCTGTCCGACTTTTTATGCATTAGGGGCATAGCTGCCATGAGGTTTTAAAATAATCATGCATCATTAGGCATAGCTTCCCGAAGTGTTAAAATTGATCACCTCCTAAGGGCATAGCTGCCTAAAATTTTGAGATGGTTACGCATTTGGGGGTGTGGTTGCCCCATCATTTTGAATGATTTGGATTGTGTCTTGGTGGCATAGCTGCCCAAGACTTTCAAACTAAGAGCATAGCTGCTCAAAAATTCATGGCACACACCACTTACATCTGTCATTCAAATTTGGTTGTTCCTTTCTTACGTTGTTTTGTCCTTAGTCTATAACGACTCATCAATGAGGGGCATCTGTGAACACCCAAATTTGACCCATGAAAATTATATTGAGATTAGACTCCAGACATGTTTGAATCATAAGATTGATGAGTCAGTCTTGGGTTGAAGCATGGATGCGGTTTAATTTTAGTAGAATTTATAAGACTTTTATATGCCTAGGATTAGTGAGACGATTTAAACATAGGATATGTTAAGGACTAAATTACTAAAATGTATTTTATCTCATTAAATTTGGGCTTGTTTATTTATTAAACCCAATTATATTTATTCTTGGGTTGAAGATAAATGCAAGGGTCCAGTTTAATAAGGTATGGACTTTTCTTCAGAGTTGCACAGCCCATTAACACCTTGCTTGTAGACAAATTTAGCTCTGATTTTCGTGGAAAATCGGAGTTAAATCATTCCTTAATAGCAAGAATATTTTTTGTATGATTTTGGCTTAAAATGAGGAATCAATGTGTAATTAGTCAATTAGGAGATGATTGAGAGGAGTAGTAATCAACAAAGCAGAGGATTCTGGGCAGTCTAGGGAATTACGCGGTAGGATCAATCAGGGAGGAATTAGGGGAGAATCGGGATCGAAAAAAGAAAGAACGGGTGAGACGCGTAGGCACGGGTGGTCATCTCGGGATGACCGCCGGGCCTGGGCGGTCTTCCACCCATGATCGCCCGGCCTGGCTGTCATCCATAGGATGACCGCCGGCCATGGCGGTCATGCACACCCAAAAACGCATTTTCTCCCCGATTTTCGCCTGTAATCTGATTCTACTCGGTTTTGGCCTAGATTTTTGGCCATTACCGTGATCATTAAGTTGGTCCACGCCCCTAGGCTACCCAGAACACTATAAATAGGACCCTCCTCTCACATTTCAAGGGAGATTCTATTACACAAACACTCTGCATAAAGCTTTGAAGCTTGGAGAAACTCTATCTCTCCATGCTTAAGAAATAGTCCCATAGGCAAAACTCTGGCAGAATTTCGTGGGTAGTATCATCCATTGAAAGCAGCAAAGGGGAAAATCAAGAAGAACTCCAAGATTGAGTTGAGGAGTGGGAGCAAAATTGTGTGGGAGGCACAACCCAAACCAAGGAGCTAGAGGAGGGCTACAAGAGGTAATCCTAATCTCTTTTTGTCTGAACAATTATTGTTGAGATGTTGATGATGATGTGACTGTTGTGATGCCATGTCAAGAACTACGTGGGCTTTGAACCCGGTCGCCGGCGTACGTAGGTGGTTTCTAGTGGTGGAAACTCAAGCCCAATCTTCTTCTTCTCCCCTTTCTTTTTAGTTTCAATTATTATGTGTTTCGTTGTTCACACTTGCACAAGGCATACAAAATCTTTCAATTGCACAAAGTTTCGCCCCAACATGGATGGGTGCCTAACACCTTCCCATCCACGACGAATCCCCGGGTCCAGCATCTCTGGTTCGTTATCCAATTGCCTAAATGTGAAGGGTTTTTCCAAAATTTTTGTCCCTTAATAAAATTTGGGTGGTGACTCCAAAGATGTTGGATGATGGTTATGAAGAAGGTGTAAAGGAAAGGTGAATAGGCCCAAGTGATTTTGGGTCGGGTATTCACACCAACCAATTATCTTAAAGAGCGTAAGGTATACGTGTATGTCGATCAAATCTCATGGTTTCGTCCAAAATTTAATAAACATGAAAGAATTGAAGGATTTAAAATATAACGTGTGAAAGTTTAAGGTAATGTTAACTTACTTTTCCTTATGGATGAATTCAGTAGTGGACTAACACATGCGAGAAGAAAAAGTGTTGCAGCGGTGAGAAATTTGTTTAGGCAATATACCAAGTCGTCCTTGTGAGGGAAAACCTACCTTTTTTTTAATCAACAATGTGAGAAGAAGAAAACAGTATGTGCACATATATATATATCAATAAAATATGGGCTAATGAAAAAAAGTGTAATTAACTCATGTATAATGCATGTGGGTTTGGGTATTGAAAACCAGCCCATACTTATATATTTACCCAATATTATTTTTGTTCGGGGTATTACAGGTGCTGCTATTGTTGGTTGGTTGCGACAGATTTATTGAGGAAGACAAAAGTGGACAGAAGAAAAAGTAGTAGGAGTTCTGCTTGAAAAGTAAGTATTTTTCTATTTGGAATCTGTGTTGTGGTTAGATTCCTAGGTCCAGTGATGTCAATTTTTAATATGATGTCCCTTTTTCCTTTGAATATTTTATACTGGTTGCAAACTAATCCAATTTCCAAAAAAAACCCTTGTCTCATACAAAAAAATTATTGTTAACATAATATATATATATATATATATATATATATATATATATATATTTATACATATTCCCTCAACAAACATTTTTTTTATGTTAGGTGAAGGTAGGTGTTTTGCGTACGCATTGTTGAAGGGATTTTTATACTTATACGTGGTATTCAATTGTCAGGTTGTGTTCAGTGCAAGTGAATATGTTTCATTTGAGATGCGTCTAATAGATCTTGTTACAGTCTATCTCTATAGACCCATAAGTCATGATATATACATGAGAGTCCTTGAAGGATTCAAGTTGCCTGAAGCAACTAAGTCTCCAGACATATAATCAATTAAATTAAAAAGGACTTTATATGGCTTAAGGCAATCTGAACGAATGTGGTATAATCGACTTAGCAAGTTTCTACTAAAAGAAGGCTACAAGAATGATTCCATATGTCCATGCGTTTTTATTAAAAGATCCATACGTGAATATGTCATCATTGCTATTTATATTAATGGTTTAAGTATCATTAGAATTCCTGAAGAAGTCTCCAAAGTGGTGCATTGCTTGAAGATAAAATTTGAGATGAAAGATCTTGGATAGACAAAACTTTGTCTAAGTCTTTATATTACAAATTTAGAGAATGGATTCTTTGTCCATCATAAACATTAAATGAAAGATATTGAAAAGATTTTATATGGACAAAGCGCATCTATTAAGTACCCCGAGGGTTGTGAGATCACTTGATCAAAAGAAACACATCTTTAGACTTCGAGAAGATAACGAAGAAATTCTTGGTCCCAAAGTACCATATCTCAGTGTGATTGGAGCTTTAATGTATCTTGCTAGTACACCTGATATAGCTTTTGATATCAACTTATCAGCAAGATATAGTTCTGCCCAGGACGCAGACATTGGAATGGGATAAAACATATTTTTCGGAATCTTCGGGATATAATAAAAATAGGATTATTTTATTCATATGTATCTGAACCAGATCTAGTTGGTTATGCAGATGCAGGTTACTTATCTGATCCACACAAGGCTCTGTCAGAAATGTGTTACTTGTTTTACATATGGAGGAATTTCAATATCATGGCGATCCACAAAGGGATTTTTGGGTTTCACAGTACCCCATATTTTGGGTTTTGGCCAATTCTGTACCCCGACTTTTTGTTTGGCCGGTCATGTACCCCGACTTTTCCCGGGCAGTCCAATCGTAATCCCTTGGTCAGGCACCTGCTGACGTGGCGGGCTGCCCGGATTTAAGGCTTGGGAGGTACTTCAAAACGACGTCGTTGCGAGCCAAAACGACGTCGTTTTAGAGGATTGGGTGGACACGTCTGATCCACATGTCTTTGTGGGCTTTTTGCATACTACCAACTCAGGTTCTTCACCTTACTGACCTGAAACCCGATAGATATTGAAACAAAATCCGGCTCGTACCCGATTTGAATTAAAAAAAACTACCAATCCCGTTTGATTAATTATTTAATTATTTTTTATTTCTTTAATCAAATTTTATTTTTAAAAATCTTTTAAAATGAATAAATCTTAATTTTTAAAAATCTTACTTGGATTTAAATAATACATCTCATTATGCTATTATTTGTATTCCTTCAGTTATTCTAATTCACAAAAAAACCTCATTATGCTGATTAATTAATTTTAACCTTTTATTTTTTCCAAATACTAATTTTTAAAAATCCTTATTTAAACTCTTCCCAGATTAAATTTCTAAAGCACCTACAATTTTTTAATAGTAATAATGATAATAATAATAAATTATGAAAAAGAAAAAGAAAAAGGAAAACTCTTCGACATCCACCACCCCAGCAACCAACAACCACCAAACCACCACGATGGTGGAGGTGAAGAGGGAATAACAACGAGCGTGGGATTGTTGTAATCAAAGTGCCCAACCAAAATCAATTAACACAAGCTAAATCCATCAAACCCAAGCTCAACTATGAGTTGCCAATTGGAATCAATCATTGCAACCCCAAATCGGGTTCTCCCACACCCCCAACACCGATTTGCAAAAAATAATCCAACACCACCATAACCCACGCATCTGCCACCATCAACCACAAATCCAACACCCTATGATGTCGTCAACACAGTATGCACAAACCAGATTGGAGGAATTATAGGGTTTAAAGAGGGAAAAGAATGAGAAGAGAGGAGGAGAGGAACGACGACGTAAGTGCATAGTCGGCGGCCACCTCCCGGACACAACCTGCCTCCTCTATTTGGAGGAGGAGGAGGAGGAGGAAGAAGAAGAAGAAAGAGAGGAGAGGAGGAGCCTGACACACGGATGAGGAGGAAAGAAGGAAGGGTTATATTTAATTTTTTTGAACAGTGATAATTATTTAAATGAAAGCTTTTTTACTGTACACTTAATGGAGGTACCATAAAAAATATTTATTTTCTAATTTCTTTTTGTGTTTTGATGGTTGAAATTTAATTTTATACTCTATTTATTTTATATTTTTCATTAGTATTATTATTGGTCATTTATTAACAAATTGCAGGTATTTTTGAAAATTCAAACCGGTTACAAATGGGTTTCTTGGCAGGTTTTTGGAATAGTTGGGTTAAGTAATCTGGTTGGTAGCATGTAGGACCCATAGTGACATTTGGAATTGACGTGTCACTATAAAGTACAAAAACGATGTAGTTTTGAAACAAGACAATATAGTTCTCAAACACCTCCCAAACCTTAAATCCGGGCAGCCCGCCACGTCAGAAGGTGCCTGACGAGGGGATCACGATTGGACTGCCCGGGAAAAGTTGGCGCACATGACTGGCCAAACAAAAATTCGGGGTACACAGGTGGCCAAAACACAAAAGATGGGGTATTGTGAAAACCCAAACCCATCCACAAAGCAAAGTATTGTTGCTACCTCTTCAAATCATGCAGAAATTGTGGCTATTCATGAAGCAAGTCGAGAATATTTTTGGTTGAGATCGATGACGCAAACATATTTGAGATTTATGTAGATTAGATAGTGAGAAAGATGTTCCAATGATAATTTATGAAGATAAAGCTGCCTACATTGCTCAATTGAAAGAAGGGTACATCAAAGGCGATTAGACAAAGCATATATCACCAAAGTTCTTTTTCACTCATGATCTTCTGAAGAATGGTGATATTTGTGTTTAACAAATTTTTTCAAGTGACGAACTACTGGATCTATTTACGAAATCACTTCCTACTTCAACTTTTGAAAAGTTGATAAAGAAGATTGGCTTGTAGCGACTTCGAGACATCAAGGGATGCCAAAATGAGAGGGAGTAGAATATGCATTGCACCTTTTTTCCTTCACCAAGTTTTTATCCCATTGTTTTTTTCTTGGTATGGTTTTTAACGAGGCAGTTTCCTAAGCGTATTCTATCCAAAGTAAAGTAACATTCAAGCAGGAGTGTAATGAAAGTGCATATCATTATTATTGTTTAGTAAAATTAATTTTTACCGTACCTAAGTTGACCACAGGTAAATATTTTACTCCTACACCTAACTTCCACTTGGATTCATCTCTTTGGTCATTTACCTTCTATAATTCCATTTGTTTTAATCTTAATATCATCTTTCTTTATCTAACATCCCTTTGATTTTATCCTTTTAAATTAATCATACTTATTTATTTTTATCTTCCCATTTCTAACCATAAACACCCCTTCATTCCTTCATATTTATATACTAGCATCCCACAATAAACTTCACCTCTCATCTCATTCTTATATACCTCTTCTTTTATACTCCCTCCATCTTAGTTTGATCATTCTCCATTATAAATATTATTATTATTATTATCAAAGTTGTATTATTGTCATCAAGAGTGAATTTCATCTTCAAATTTATAACAAATAGGAAAAAATTGTTTTTCTTTGGCTTGGGCTTTCTTGTTCCCCACCTCGTTGGTTATCGCCAAGCACAACACTCTCTCCAAATGCAAATTCATCTAGATATTCTTTGTTGGCAATAATAGTAGCAACTATGGCCTTTGCTCAGTTTCGAACACGTGCAAAAATCTTTCAGTCCTATGTCTGTATGTCGTGACTGATTTACAAATTGGAGATTCTTGTATGGTGGTAAGAAGTGGAGGAGGAAAGAAAGGACATGAGGAGAATGAGGGCAATGCGGAAATCATGGTGGCCGATTGGCTCTTTACACCCTGTTTGTCATAAAGTTTGGACTGAAATAAATTCAATTCATTAATATTTTATGATATGAATTCATTATGAAATCATTTTTTTTGTTTGTTATTGTTAAATAGAAATTAAATTGAATTATGATATGTTAGGATATCTTCTAGTCAAGTTGAGATTGGCTCAATCCAAAGATGAGATAGGATAGTTAATAGGACAACCCAAAATCATATTTTAAAAGAGTGGCCTAGAGGAATTCTAGGGAAGGCCCGAAAGCAAAAGGAAGAGCAAGCCTAAGTCCAGGCTTCTTGAAGGGAAGTTGAACTAAGGACAACTATATAAAGAAGGGAAGCTGAACTAAAGACAACTCTACAAAGTGTTAGGTACTGATAGGAAGGAGGATAATCTAAGGATCCTATGAACAAACTATACAGGCGAATAAAAGCCCTTAGGTTAATTGTAAAGGAGAGTATATAAAGGGCACCCCATTCTTTATAAGTACATGATCAAATAATAAAAACCGTACATTTTCTTAAAAAACTCTGTACAATATCAATAAATTAAGAGGGTTATGATAGAACAAGACTCTTGTGTATGTTAATCTATAGCTGTACTCCTTTAGCCTTATCATTTGTAAACTCCATCTGTACATCCCCCTGTATAGAATCCCATATATGGGAAAATATATAATGCCAACATAGGTGCTTTGTGTTTATTTATTTCTCCTTTAATCTTTATATGGTAATGAAGCCACAAAATTTAACTGCAATACAAAGTCTATCTATGAAATTAAATAAGACAGATTATATGTTTTGGCATGCTTAAATTAAGCCATTTCTTATTGGCCAGGGAGTCCAAGGTTTTATTACTAGATCTCGCCTTGTCCTAGGGTTGTTCTCAACAATGGTGATCCAAATTTCCGATTTCCAACTGTGGATACAACAAGATAACCTTGAGCTTACTGCAATTCTGTCCTCTTTAAAGCTGGATATCTTTCCTACCGTGGTTGATGGCAAGACCTCTCATGAAGCATGGCGCATGCTGGAATTATCTATTGCTTTTCCAAATACCACTTGGCTGAGAGTGATACATATGGCGTTGCAGCGCTTAGGCGTTATCTTCTCTTGACTTTAATATTCATGTGTTTAGAGGGTTATGCCCCGAGTTCCAGCCCTTTGCCACTTCTTTCTCAACAAGGCTTGAACCTATATTGTATTTTGAGTTGCAAAGTTTGTTGATCAGTCAAGAGTTTATTATCTTTGATCTGGTGCTCACCCATCATTCCTCGTCTCCTAGTACCACACTAGCTGCCCAACCTCCTGTTGTTACACAAACTTTCATTCCTAATGCTAATGCTGTTGAACGAGATGCTAATTTTCACACAAGTTCTCAAAGACCCCATGGTCGGTTTCCATGACGGGGTCGTGGCAAATCCAATTGTGGCAGTTTTCGAGGTACTCAGGATAATCGATAGTCATGGTAGACAAATGATTTTAGGCCTCATTACTAGTTGTGCAATAATGTTGGCCATGGAACGACTATTTGTTATCGCCTTCAGTAGTTTTGTTACTGAACCATCCTAAATTGATTTCCTGATTTTGGTGCCAATCACCATGTACTCTTGACTTAAATGCTTTTCAACATTATAAAGATTATTCTGGGACTAATGATGTGCAAGTGGGTAACAAAACACAGTTGAACATTGCAAGTATCAGCTCTTCTTTTCTTTCCAACAATTCTAAGCATTTAGTTCTTTGTAATATCCATCATGTTCCACAGATTACCAAGCCTCTCTTGTCTGTTCAATAGTTTTCATAATAATGTAAATTTTGAGCTTCACCCTGATTTCTTATGTGTTAAGAACCAGGCCACCAGGATACCACTTCTCACAGGGCCTAATAGTCATGGCCTTTATCTGCATCAATGCCTCTTTGTCTTCATCGAGTTCGTCGATTTCTTCTGTAGTCGGTACATCTATCTCAACGTGGCATCATAGGCTTGGTCATCCTCATGCTGAGGCAAGGAGGCGCATGCTGAAGTCCAATAAGTTGCTTATCATTTCCTCTTCTAGATCGTTATATTTAGAGTGTCCATTAGGAAAAATGTGTCGTTTGTCTTTGCAAATATGTAACAACTGCGCTACCATGTGCTTGAGCTTACTTATAGTGATGCTTGGGTCCATCCCAAACACTTATCAATGAACAATATTGTTATTTGTTTTTATTGATGATTTTACGAAACATATCTACTTTTATCCCATGAACAATAAATCTGATGTTTTCTTGATTTTTCAAAAATTTCAAACCATGGTAGAATGTTAGTTTGATACAAATATTAAACCGTTCAAACAGATTGGGGGAGGAGAGTTTCGCCCTCTTAGTAAGTTTTTCACTCAAATTTGGGATGGTTCTTCATGTTATGTGTCCTCGCACACACGAACAACATGATGTGGTTGAATACAGTCATAGGCATATGATTGAGACTAGCTTAACTTTAGTGGCCACTGGTCATCTTCCCTCCAAATTTTGTCCTTATGCTTTTGAAGTTGGTATGCATTTAATTAATCGGATGCCTACTCCAGTTTTAAATAACACATCTCCGTTTGCAAAGCTATACAATCACATTCCAAATTATACATTTTAAAAGGTATTTGGTTATTTGTGCTATTCTTTACGTTGTCCTTATAATCATCACAAAATGGATTTTCACTCACAACCTTGTATTTTTCGTGGTTATTCAACTAAACATCATGGTTATCATTGCTATTCTTTTCTCTCTAATTGATTTTATATTGCAAGACATGTATAATTCTATAAGGAAATTTTCCCATTTCAAGACCTGTAAAAATACCTAACGCAACTGCTCCTACACTGACCAGGCCTACTGATGCCACTTTGAACAAGTGTTCAATTGCAGGTACTACTTCCTAATCTTTCTACCAACCCTAGTTTGAGTCCTACTTCAACACAACTTCACATATTCGGCCTTAACCCTCTGTTTGTTACTTCATCTAGTTTACTTCAAACACCTATATCTTCTCTTTCTGGGTTCTTGCCTACTATTCTTCCTCACTTGGTCCATCTATGTTATATAATGGACTATTTCAAAAGATTATTTTCCATTCTATTTTAAAGGTTATAATGGTTTTAAAAATTGTTGGAGGAAATAGGGATAGAAGGTACTAAAGTGTGAAACCAAAAACGTGCTAGGCACTGTCCTTAAGGAATATTTTGCTTTCTAACAAAGTTCCTCCAGGATTCAACTAGTCCTTCCACAAAAATGTAGGACACAAGAGACTACCAGGAACAAAAGAAAGAACCCAACAATTGGTGAAAAATAAAGGAGAGAGAAAGAGAGTTTGGCACTTGTGTTGTGCACTTGAGTTGTGTAAAACAAAGAGCTAAAGTGCTCTATTTATAGGATGGGGAGAACACCTTTCAGCTCAAAGCATTTAAACCAGGAATTAAGACACAGATTAAAAGTAATAAAATCGTGAGACTTAATTTTGTAACTCCCACTTAACATCTAGAAATTGAAAAAACCAGTATCCAGGGCAAAACGCAAAGAGGCCTGAAGTGCCAAAGCTTTTGCGATCAATGGGGAGAAATGGCCAGAGCGGAAAATGGAACAAGCAGCCATAAACATACCCTGCGCATCCTGAATCACCACACCAATACCAACTTAGCTATCCGCATCAGAAAAAAAAGTGCAGCATCACAGTTTATTTTATAGTGATCTGGAATAGGAGGCTTCCAAATATGCTCACACACAGCCGAAATATGATTTTGTATAGAAGGGCCAGGAGTTTGATCAGAGCGAGTTGATAAAGGTTCTATAAAATTGTCCACAGACCTACTAATAGCATCTACAAAAGGGAAACCTTGATTGTGGACAAATTGATTATGCTGGTACTAAATTGCCCAAGCTGTGATGAAAAATCGGGATGCTTGCATGGAAGAGAATCCCAACAGAAGATTTGGGAGCACATTCTTCAAACAAACCAATTCTTGATTAATGGCTGAAAGAGTGAGCTTGATAGTTCGCCACAAATCTTTAACCCAAGGACATGAGAAAATAGCATGAAAAGTAGTTTCCATGGCATGGCCACATACAGGGCACGAAGGATTAACAAGAACATGTCTTCTTGCAAGATTTGCATATGTAGGCAAAATATCATAAAACATCCGCCAAGCAAACAACTTAATCTTATTAGGAATTGGCAGTTTCCATAACATTTTCCAGAACAGAATGTAAGAAGATGGAGTTGATGAAGAACCTATAGGTTGGAGAGTTTGTGACTATCGATTAAAAAAAGCCCAATAAGCCGATTTAATCGAGAAATCACCATTCGATGAATAAAACCATGCAAGCCGATCATTATTTGGTGTAGATGGCAATGGAATGGATAGAATGGCAGAAGCCTCATTGGAAAGGAAACATGAAGCCACCTTCTGCTCATCCCATTTCATCAGACCGGGCACTAATAGATCAAATACAAATTGAAGGTTTGCAGCAATAAGATGCGCACAAACTGGTCAGAAAGACCAAGGAATGGGTATCCAAGGATCGCTTCTAATATTAATTGAAATAAATAGGGAAGCCCAAATAAATGAAATAAGATAATATTTTAATGAATTAGATCTTAATATAATTCTATCCTAAGATTAAATCATCTCATTAATCCTAAGGTTCAAACATATAAATCCCCAATTCATAAAATATATGCATTCTACTAAAATAAATTCTAAATGTGCCTTAGCCAAAGACCAAATCATCTCATTAATCTTATGGTTTGAGCATACTCAAATTCTAAGTTAGAAGAATATTTGTGGGTCAAATTTGGATGTTCACAATGTCTATGTTTTCAGAGGCTTGAAAACCGAGTATACACCCCTGGTGTCTTCTCTGCAAACCTGTAAGGAACCTGTTACCTTTTTTGAACTGCAAAGTCTTGTCATGAGTCATGAGTTCATATATGATGACCTGGTTAAAGGATTAAATATCGATCTTCCCTCTGCACAAGCATATGATTTTGCAGCTATTCCTATTGCAACCCCTTCTGTTCATCTCATACTTTAAAATATTTTTTTTATTTAGGACCCTACATGCCACGTGTCGATTTCACATTGGTCCACCTCAGTCAAGAGCGTCACCCGGGCGTGGGCAGCCACGTGGCGCGTCCACGTCAGCCTCCAGCACATGCCAAATTGGGTGAATAGTGCTCTAATTTTGACTTTGGACGATTTGAAATGGATTTGGATAAATGAGTACTCAAATCGAAATAAATGTGGTACCTTGGAGGGAAAATTGAAGTTTTTGTAACTTGATACCCAAACTGTAATTTTCGGGTTAACTGAGGTCCTATTTAAGGCATTATGCCTTTTTTAAATACGTGATTAATAAAGGTAGAATGTTGATATGAGAGTTAACACTACGTATTTTGTATAACTCAGTTGTACAAATGAAGAGAAAAATAAATAAATAAATTGGTACCACGGAAACGTTTTAAAATCCACCTTAAAACTAAAAACCAATATATTTTCTCAAACGGATCCATGGTCTCGTCATTCATCACAGGAAACATGCAATAGAAATAGACCTGGCAAAAAGGGTAGTGACACGACAACCCGACACGAACCCGACACGAAATTAGCAGGTATAGGTCAGAGATTTTCAACCCGTTTAGTTAAATGGGTCGACCCGACACGACACGAAAATTAGCAAGTCAGGTCGCGGGTTGACCCGCCAACCCGATAGGTACCTGTTTGTGACCCGATTATATTTAGGGTATTGATATTTTACTGATTTAATATATGACTTATTCAATATTTAAGGCTAAAGTTACTAAAATTATCCAAAAATATTTCTATAAATGCTTTAAAATATTATTATATTATGATTCTACAATTTATAATTTTCTTTAATATATGAGAAAATTTAATTATATACCTATTTGCTCAAAAAATACACAAAATTAAAAAAATTTCTAACTAATTTTTAGGCTTGTTAGACTTAATAGGTAACCCGCGGGTCAACCCGAACCCGACACGATAATAAACGGGTTGGACACGACACGACACGATTATTAAATGGGTCGGGTTGAAGATTTGAAACCCGATTACCTGTTCAACCCGACACGAACCCGACACGACAACACGAATTGCCAGGTCTAAATAGAAATACGCGCACCCCAAAAAAAAAGGATAATTACGAGCATTCTACCTAGAGAATTCAAGATCGGGGCTATAATGCAAAGAGCAATCCAGGCAAGTCTTAATAACTTACAACTGTTGATATTGTAACAGCCCGGGTAAAAATTTACATTTTACCGGGACTGTAAAAACGCTTTGTACAGTAATTTACCGAATAAAAATAATCTTGGGTAATTATTTCAGGATAAATTACGCATCGGATTCCGAAACACCCTTACCCCACGCTCGGGATTTTTCTGCGGATTTTACGGACCAAAGTTGGAATTTTTTGGGTCCAGGAATGTGGAGAAAAGTCAGGTTTAACCTCAAATTAACGAACCAGAAATAAGTCAAGGTGGAATTATTGATATTTTCTGGTCCGGACGGGACACGACTGCATAATACAGCCGCCTTTCTCCTGTGCGCATGTGAAGGATTGTCTACCTCCTGTGTAGAACGTGACTCTGTGCTTTATTCCTCTGCTTGCTTGCACCAACCAGCACTGCCATCACCTACAAACTCCACCTGCATAAACACATCACAGCTCACCCCTTTCTTCAATTTCCCTGCAAAACCACACAACACCAAACACTAATAATCCAGAAGAAAAAAAAAAGAAGAGAAAAGGGAGTAAAATAAAAGAAAACAGAGAAGAAACGAAGAAAAAAGAAGAAAAAGGACAAAGGGAGGGGCTGCCGCCACCGCACCACCGCCGCCGCCACCTTCGTTTCTCCACCATCAACCGCCAGACGCCACACGCGACACCACCTCACCGTCGCCTCCTTCTCGCCGTCGCCGTTCGAACGCGACCAACGCTGCCCGAGCCTGCCTCCTGACGCGCCTCCGGTAGCCGAGGACCCGACGGACGCCTCTTGGCTCCCCGCTGCAGCCACCGCCGGCGAGCTCTGTCCCCTGCTGCGCCACGACCTGCGGACCGTCTCGCCTCAGCGCTGCGTCGTCCTTCCAGCCGTCGTCTCGCCCCGATCTCGCGCCGCCATTCCTAGGTGAGTAACCCGTTTTGTAAGCGGGTATGAGGAGGAAGAAGATGACCCGTCTGGTCGGGCGGGTCGACCCGGTAGCAGGGGTTGACCCGAGTCGTGGTGTGGGTCGCGCCTTGGGCTGGGCTACTTGGGCCTGGGTGAGGCTGGGACCTGGGCTAGCGCGGGTCTGGGCCGGGCGTGGGCTTCATGCCTGGTTCTGGGCTCTGCGTCTGGGCCAGGCCTAACCCTTGGGCCAGTCTGAAAAAAAAAAAGAATAAAATCTGGAAAAAAAAAGAATACTAATAATTCTGGAAAAAAATGGAATTTTGATGGTAGTTATATTTTGAAAAATATATGGTATACCATATGAGAAATATTTATTTTGGGAATATGTAGATGGTAAATAATAATTATTTTTAACAAATATTTTGGAAAGTACATACTCAAGGAAAATGAAAATGGAAAGGGTATTATCAAAGTATTAAATACACCGGATATAATTATGGTAAAATATTACCGGCCTATGTAATTAAATGGTGGATGATGACGATAATGGGAATAACCCGGGGAAGAACCGAGTTAGCGCAGTAATTATTTTACGGCTTAAAATAATAGTCGAGCATTTGCATATCATCTTATATGTGCATAAATTGTTGTTTGATATAGGAATTGATAACGAGCAGTACCCCGAGGAGCCTGAGCCGGAACACTTCGAGGACTATCAGGAATAGAAAATCGGCTAAGGTGAGGATAAGTAATTATTTATATACTGCCGTAGTGACAAGTTGCTATTTGTGTATTATATGCTTGAATAATTCTTGTGGCTGTGAATGGTTGTTGTGAATTGAATTTAAATGCTATTTGTTGCCGTTGATGTTGCTGAATTGATGCTACTGTTGATGTTATTGATAATGTTGGAAATGTTGGTACTAGTAGATGGTTACTGTTGTTGTTGTTGGCTGTGAAATTGTGAGAGTAGAGTACTGTGGGTACCGAGTTAAATGTGTTTGTATTATCCAGACGAGCGGAGAGGCTGTGAGCCTGCTCAGGATAATGGGAGAGTGGAGGATAACAAAAACTAAGTAGCTAGGAATAATAAAATTTGGTCACACTTAGACATCTAGTATTCACAGTTAAATGTTGGAATAGCCAGATGGTAGTCTTATTTTTATGGTGCTGGGGGAGAGCGTGCTTGGGGTCTGCTCCCTGTCTGTACCAATTTTATTTTAGGCACTGGGGGAGAGTGTGCTTGGGGTCTGCTCCCTGTCTGTGCCAGTTTTACGTGGAGGTACCAGGGCGGGATCCACGGGCTAGCTAGCTTGACTACCATGCGACGGCCATCATTTAACTAGTGATAGGGGCCCTGATAATAAAATTTGTGTAGCGTGCCTAGAATCACAGAGTGTGTTATTTAGGGATCAAGTGAACCTTAGTTACTTGCTGTTGATGTGACTTGGATTTATTTGCGGTTATTGTATATGTATAATTGCTTATTGATTTTACCCGGTGAGCACTTCAGACTCACCCCTCGCCTGCGTGACCTGGTCGCGTAGTTTGATTGTGCGTAGCTCAGGTACGTTTGAGGCAAGCTGTGGCGCACCCTCTGCCAGGCCCGGATCCATCCTGCGTTGCATCATGTTTATTCTGTTGTTTATTGTTGTGTTGTATTAAGACTTCCGCTGCTTGCACTGAATAACTCTGTGGATTGATGCTTGTTGTAATAATGTTCCTGTACCGGGACAAGTACGTTTGATGGATTATGTACTTTTAATGTATTAAATCTGTTGGTTGTGTTATTTACCGCTGTGGTTGTTGTAATAGTATATAGTCCCACGTGTTTACTGTGTAAAACGGTAAATATGGATCGGGGCGTTTCATTTTGGTAGCGGAGCGGGCTGTAGGTCCTTGGTTGTTGTTTGATTGTTTGTGCATATCCTGCTCCACATGTTATAAATATGATACTCATGCATACAACTTCATATAGGTAGGACGAGATGGATCCGGCTGAGGGACACCAGCATGCCGCTCAACAGCACTTGGAAGAGGACCAAGTGTCAATCGGTCAACCACATGCCTACGTGGAAGATCCACATATCTACGAGGGGGTACCAGGTATGCCATACCAGATGTCTCTGCAGATGATGCACATGATGACCCAGATTCTTCACCGACAAACAGCTGGGGGACCAGTCGAGGACCCTGTTTTTGCCAAGCTATCTGAGCTTGGAGCTGAGCCATTCTCAGGAGCGACTGATCCTCGAGAGGCGGACGAGTGGTTACGTCAGATTGCCAGGGTCATGCTTAAGATCATGTGCACAACCGACCAGTGGGCGAACTATGCCGCATCTCTATTCCGTGAGGAAGCAGCAACCTGGTGGGAATCTACCACAAGAGACCTGCCGAAACCAGTGGTGATGCCATGGGCTGAGTTCACGGCCATGTTTAAGGACAAGTTCATTACCGAGGAATTTCAGGAACGCATGCAACGCGAATTCCTAGAATTACGCCAGAATAATATGACCGTGACAGAGTATGAGAAGAAGTTTGACCGCCTATCCCTGTATGTTGGAGATCTGGTAGCAACTACCAAAGCCAGATGCCAACGTTTCTGGAGAGGTTTGCATCCTGACATCCGAGCTATCATGGGATGCAAGGATTTTGCTGGTTATCAGGATACGGTGAGGGATGCTCAGAAGTCCGAAGTTACCTGGCGTGATCAGCAGGAGTATCGCCGGAAGAGGAGTGCACTGCAGGTTGTACCTAGCCAGAACAAGAAGACATATGTACCTGCCGTTAGTGCACCTGTAGCTGGACGTGGACAGTATCAGCAGATGACCTATGGACGTGGTTGGACTAACAACCGCAGAGCTTCGATTGGAGGATGGAGTGGACCTGGAGTGACTAGTTCTGGAGATAACCGCTTCCGACGTCCCATATCATCAGTCAGATGCTTTGAGTGCAATGAGTTGGGACATTACTGTTATGCCTGCCCCAAGCTTGGGAGAGTCAGTAACTTTGCACCGGCACCGACAGTTCAGGCCTCTGTGGCTAGTGTGCCAGGTGGATCTAGAGCACAAGGACAAGGTCAGGGTCGTGGACGTGGAAATCCTTCCGCAAGGACCCAATCTGGAGCCAACCAGAGCACAACAGTTCCTAGAGCTTTCGTCATCACCGCAAAAGAGGACCCTGATGCTGCCCAAGTCATAGCAGGTATCTTTACAGTATATGGTAGTGTTGCTTTCACATTGATTGATCCTGGAGCTACACATTCCTTTATTGCTCAGACCTATGCCATGCAACATAACTGTGAAGATATATCCTTAGAAAAACCGATGAGGGTTAGATTACCCGCGGGCATCATAGTGAGGCTAGAAAGAGTTTGTAATGATGTGCCGCTAGTATTCGAGAACGAAACCTTTCCTGCTCGACTCATTGTCATGAACATGGGAGGATTTGATATAATCCTAGGCATGGATTGGTTGTCGAAGTATCGAGCTTTGGTGGATTGCCGAGCTAAGCAAGTGAGGTTGACATCCGCCGAGGACCGGTCGATTGTTTTGTCCGGAGTAGGGAGAACTACAACCACATGTAGTATCTCTGCTACCCAGGGACGGAATGAAGCAACATAGTCCAGACGCAGTGCTGACCCACATTTCAGGCAGAGAGACACAAGACCCTACCCCGGAGGACGTATTAGTGGTGAGGGAGTTTGTTGATGTTTTTCCAGATGATCTACCAGGTTTGCCACCCGACAGAGAGGTTGAGTACACCATCGAGCTTGTACCTGGAGTTACACCTATCTCGATGGCACCATACAGGATGGCACCAACAGAGCTTCAGGAGCTGAAGAAGCAACTAGATGAACTACTGGAGAAAGGTTTCATCAGACCTAGTACCTCACCATGGGGTGCACCAGTCCTGTTCGTGAAGAAGAAGGATGGTAGTCTGCGTATGTGTGTAGACTATCGCCAGATCAACAAGGTGACAATCAAGAACAAGTACCCGTTACCGAGGATTGATGATCTTTTCGACCATCTTCAAGGAGCAACGGTGTTTTCGAAGATTGATCTCAGATCGGGCTATCACCAGATTAAGATTTCGGAGAAGGACATACCGAAGACAGCTTTTCGCACACGGTATGGACATTTCGAGTTCACAGTGGTACCGTTCGGATTGACCAATGCACCGGAAGTGTTTATGTGCTTGATGCACTTGGTCTTGAACGAATTTTTGGATAAGTTCGTTGTGGTCTTCATCGATGATATCCTCATCTACTCCAAGAGCAAGGAGGAGCACGAAGAGCATTTGAGGATAGTACTACAGAGGTTACGGGAGAAGCAACTGTATGCCAAATTCAGGAAGTGTGAATTTTGGCTTGGAGAAGTTTCCTTCCTCGGACATGTAGTAGGCGGGGATGGAATAAAGGTTGATCCTACCAAAGTTAAGGCTGTGTTGGAGTGGGAGCCTCCTAAGAATGTGTCCGAAGTCAGAAGTTTTCTTGGCCTTGCAGGATATTATCGGAGGTTCATAGAAGGTTTTTCCTTACTAGCCAGTCCCATGACTAAGCTATTAAGGAAAGAGCAAGCTTTTGTTTGGAGCCCGGAGTGCCAACAGAGTTTTGAGGAGCTTAAGAAGAAGCTGACCACGGCACCGGTGCTGACAGTACCCAAACCAGGGGTTGAGTATGTGTTGTTTTGTGATGCATCAGGACTTGGTTTAGGAGCTGTGCTGATGCAAGAAGGATGAGTGATTGCTTATGCATCTAGACAGCTAAGGACTCATGAGAAGAACTACCCGACTCATGATCTCGAAATGGCAGCTGTGATTTTGGCTCTGAAGATTTGGAGACACTATTTGTTTGGGGAGAAGTGCCGAATCTTCACCGACCACAAGAGCCTTAAGTACATCATGACTCAGAAGGAGCTTAACCTGCGACAAAGACGTTGGGTTGAGTTGCTTAATGATTATGACTGTACTATTGAGTATCACCCAAGGAAGGCTAATGTGGTAGCTGATGCTTTGAGCCGGAGACAACCGGATGATGCCTCCACTAGTTACTCGATGTTTTCACTTATCGAGTTAAGGAAGTTGGGAGTTGATTTGACAGTGGATGATACAGGAGCCTTACTGGCATACATAAGTGTCAAGTCCAACCTAAGAGGGTGGATAGTGGAGTTACAAGATGGAGATCCCGACCTGGTCAAGCTTAAAGAAGGAGTAAAGAGTGGAAAATAAGACAAGTTCCGTATAGCCGATGATGGAGCATTGATGATTGGGAAACGGTTATATGTACCCAATGTCAGTAACCTGCGTAGTCAGATCCTGGATGAAGGTCATATGACGCCATATGCGATGCATCCTGGAAGCACCAAGATGTATCAGAACCTGAAGAGTCATCTTTGGTGGCCTCGTATGAAGAAGGATGTAGCAGAGTATGTCGCTAGATGCATTACTTGCTAGCAGGTGAAAGCCAAACACCAGGCTCTAGCAAGCAAGATGAGATCACTGACAATACCGGAGTGGAAGTGGGAGATGATCACTATGGATTTTGTGATTGGTTTACCGATGACTCGGAGGCAACATGATGCTATTTGGGTCATCGTTGACCGATTAACAAAATCAGCTCATTTTCTTCCTATCCGCCAGACTGATACCATGGACACATTGACGAGTAAGTATGTTGCTGAGATTGTGAGACTACACGGGATTCCAAAGTCCATAGTCTCAGACAGGGATCCCAAATTCACCTCACGATTCTAGAAGAGTTTGCAAGCTGCACTGGGGACCAAGTTGAGCTTTAGCACTGCTTTTCATCCTCAGACAGAAGGACAGTCTGAGATGACCATACAGACACTGGAGGACATGCTCAGAGCTTGTGCACTTAACTTCAGTGGGAGTTGGGATAAGTATCTACCCTTGGCAGAGTTTGCTTATAACAACGGCTACCATTCCAGCATTGGTATGCCACCTTTTGAGGCTCTCTATGAAAGGAAGTGTAGAAGTCCGGTATGTTGGGAAGAAGAAGGTATGAGATTGATCATTGGACCAGAGTTAGTCCAGCAGACAGTGGACAAGATCCAGACGGTGAGACAGTGCATGAGAGCTGCTCAGGATCGGCAGAAGAGCTATGCCGACAAACACCGATGTGAGATGGAGTATAACGTTGGTGAGAAGGTTTTTCTCAGAGTTGCACCCTGGAAAGGAGTGATCAAGTTTGGCAAGAGAGGAAAGCTGAGTCCAAGGTATATCGGGCCATATGAGATTGTGGAGAGAATTGGACCATTAACTTACAGGTTGTCTTTACCTGATGAGCTATCACGTATTCATGATGTGTTTCACGTTTCCATGCTGAGGAGATACCGATCAGACCTTACCTACACAGAAGTGCCGGAACAGATTCTTGCTCGAGAAGTTCGGCAGTTGCGGAACCGTACCATTCCTATGGTAAAGGTCAAATGGAGTAAACATTCTGCTAACGAGTCAACATGGGAAGTCGAGGAGCACATGCGATCCCAGTATCCGCATCTTTTCACCGGTTCGGAGTGAATTTCGGGGACAAAATTCTTTTAAGGGGGGTAGACTGTAACAGCCCGGGTAAAAATTTACATTTTACCGGGACTGTAAAAACGCTTCGTACAGTAATTTACCGAATAAAAATAATCTTGGGTAATTATTTCAGGGTAAATTATGCATCGGATTCCGAAACCGACCCTTACCCTACGCTCGGGATTTTTCAGCGGATTTTACGGACCAAAGTTGGAATTTTTCGGGTCCACGAATGTCGAGAAAAGTCAGGTTTAACCTCGAATTAACGGACCAGAAATAAGTCAAGGTGGAATTATTGATATTTTCTGGTCCGGACGGGACACGACTGCATAATGCAGCCGCCTTTCTCCTGTGCGCATGTGAAGGATTATCTCCCTCATGTGTAGAACGTAACTCTGTGCTTTATTCCTCTGCCTGCTTGCACCACCCAGCACTGCCATCACCTGCAAACTCCACCTGCATAAACACATCACAGCTCACCCCTTTCTTCAATTTCCCTGCAAAACCACACAACACCAAACACTAATCATCCAGAAGAAAAAAAAAGAAGAGAAAAGGGAGTAAAAGAAAAGAAAACAGAGAAGAAACGAAAAAAAAAAAGAAGAAAAAGGACAAAGGGAGGGGCTGCCGCCACCTCACCACCGCTGCCGCCACCTTCGTTTCTCCACCATCAACTGCCAGTCGCCACACGCGACACCACCTCACCGTCGCCTCCTTCTCGCCGTCGCCGTTCGAACGCGACCAACGCCGCCTGAGCCTGCCTCCTGACGCGCCTCCGGTAGCCGAGGACCCGACGGACGCCTCTTTGCTCCCCGCTGCTGCCACCGCCGGCGAGCTCTGTCCCCTGCTGCGCCACGACCTGCGGACCGTCTCGCCTCAGCGCCGCGTCGTCCTCCCAGCCGTCGTCTCGCCCCGATCTCGCGCCGCCATTCCTAGGTGAGTAACTCGTTTTGTAAGCGGGTATGAGGAGGAAGGAGATGACCCGTCTGGTCGGGCGGGTCGACCTGGTAGCAGGGGTTGACCCGAGTTGTGGTGTGGGCCGCGCCTTGGGCTGGGCTACTTGGGCCTGGGTGAGGCTGGGACCTGGGCTAGCGCGGGTCTGGGCCGGGCGTGGGCTTCATGCCTGGTTCTGGGCTCTGCGTCTGGGCCAGGCCTAACCCTTGGGCCAGTCTGAAAAAAAAAAAGAAAAAGAATAAAATCTGGAAAAAAAAAAGAATACTAATAATTCTGGGAAAAAATGGAATTTTGATGGTAGTTATATTTTGGAAAATATATGGTATACCATATGAGAAATATTTATTTTGGGAATATGTAGATGGTAAATAATAATTATTTTTAACAAATATTTTGGAAAGTACATACTCAAGGAAAATGAAAATGGAAAGGGTATTATCAAAGTATTAAATACACCGGATATAATTATGGTAAAATATTACCGGCATATGTAATTAAATGGTGGATGATGACGATAATGGGAATAACCCGGGGAAGAACCGAGTTAGCGCAGTAATTATTTTACGGCTTAAAATAATAGTCGAGCATTTGCATATCATCTTATATGTGCATAAATTGTTGTTTGATATAGGAATTGATAACGAGCAGTGCCCCGAGGAGCCTGAGCCGGAACACTTCGAGGACTATCAGGAATAGAAAATCGGCTAAGGTGAGGATAAGTAATTATTTATATACTGCCGTAGTGACAAGTTGCTGTTTGTGTATTGTATGCTTGAATAATTCTTGTGGCTGTGAATGGTTGTTGTGAATTGAATTTAAATGCTATTTGTTGCCGTTGATGTTGCTGAATTGATGCTACTGTTGATGTTATTGATAATGTTGGAAATGTTGGTACTAGTAGATGGTTACTGTTGTTGTTGTTGGCTGTGAAATTGTGAGAGTACAGTACCGTGGGTACCAAATTAAATGTGTTTGTATTATCCGGACGAGCGGAGAGGCTGTGAGCCTGCTCGGGATAATGGGAGAGTGGAGGATAACAAAAACTAAGTAGCTAGGAATAATAAAATTTGGTCACACTTAGACATCTAGTATTCACAGTTAAATGTTGGAATAGCCAGATGGTAGTCTTATTTTTATGGTGCTGGGGGAGAGCGTGCTTGGGGTCTGCTCCCTGTCTGTACCAATTTTATATTAGGCACTGGGGGAGAGTGTGCTTGGGGTCTGCTCCCTGTCTGTGCCAGTTTTACGTGAAGGTACCAGGGCGGGATCCACGGGCTAGCTAACTTGACTACCAGGCGACGGCCATCATTTAACTAGTGATAGGGGCCCTGATAATAAAATTTGTGTAGCGTGCCTAGAATCACAGAGTGTGTTATTTGGGGATCAAGTGAACCTTAGTTACTTGCTGTTGATGTGACTTGGATTTATTTATGGTTATTGTATATGTATAATTGCTTATGGATTTTACCCGGTGAGCTCTTCGGACTCACCCCTCGCCTGCGTGACCTGGTCACGTAGTTTGATTGTGCGTAGCTCAGGTACGTTCGAGGCAAGCTGTGGCGCACCCTCTGCCAGGCCGGGATCCATCCTGCGTTGCATCATGTTTATTCTGTTGTTTATTGTTGTGTTGTATTAAGACTTCCGCTGCTTGCACTGAATAACTTTGTGGATTGATGCTTGTTGTAATAATGTTCCTGTACCGGGACAAGTACGGTTGATGTATTATGTACTTTTAATGTATTAAATCTGTTGGTTGTGTTATTTACCGCTGTGGTTGTTGTAATAATATGTGGTCCCACGTGTTTACTGTGTAAAACGGTAAATACGGATCGGGGCGTTTCAGATATAATGCTGTTGATAATGCAAGCATAGGATAATCCAGGCCAATAGTCTTAGTAACCTTGAAGAGTTGATAATGCAAGCCTAGAATGCCCCAAAAACCAACTAACTCTACCCGCAAAACACACAACTTCAGCATGGAATTCCACAAAAACCAACTACTCTACCCGCGAAACGCACAACTTCAGGTGCTTTGATGGGACTGATAATCCTCGCAATCGTTCGGTGGGCAGCTTGGACAATCAAAGGGATAGTCTGCAACAAAGAAGGGGACAAGTCAAGAGAACTGTGTCATAATAAGTGGAAGCAAATTATTGCATCTCCTATGCAGTGATAGAATATCCAAAAACAATGTTTTTTTTTAGATTGCACCACAAGAAGAGCAAAACGGGGAGAAACACAGAATCAAAAGTTGCATACTGGAAGGCAAACATCGAGGGAAAACAGGGTGAAGAGTCAGAAATGCTTCTCTTACAAAGAAATATAGAAAAGGCATTGGAATCCAGTATAGATAACTTCGGTGGACCAAGGGGATGTTCAAGGGCAATTTGATATAGGATGTTTTCCTCTCATTTGCGTCTTACCTGTCTTACCTAGCAAGCAAGGATTCTAAGGGTGTGAGAGTCAAAAGCATTATTGATGGGTTAAGTTCTCCAAAGAAACAACAGCAGCAGGAGACAAGCATTGTAGTTAAAATTGCACAGGGAAATTTGAGTATTGAAACATAAACAAGGGGTGATGCAGAAAGGAACACATACCGACCCACGCGCCTTTGCCTTTATCCTGAATAATAAAAGGACTGACGGTAGGAGGAGAGTCGAATGTCGATGGTAAAACAGAGAGAGGCATGCGCATCGTATCCGTCTTGGTGCACTTGTGCAAAAAAGGTGGTGGTAGATCCGGCTGGTGATCCAACAGGCTTTGCTGTGAACTTGATATGCCAAATAAGGGAGCCAAGCTGCCATACTTGGGATTGGACTCTCTCTATGTCCACAAGCTCAAATGAAGCACCCTCCTTATATATTTAATTAGTTGCAACAGCATGATCAGTTTGTTTTCTTTTTTTGTTTTAAGTTGAGCAAAAGGCACATAAGAAGGAAGGATTAAAGTATGGAAAAGAAGGAAAGAACAAACTAATTAAGGAAACCTTGTTGCAGTGTAACTCCAAAGCCTCCACGGCAAAAGGACGGCATATTTCAAGAATCTCCTTAGGATCATCATCCTGGTGGGGAAGATCAGGGAAACTGGGGAGAGAGAGAAGGCCAAAATTCAACAATAGAAGAAGGAGAAGAAGAGGAATGATGCGGGTATTTACGGGAGCAACAAGTAAAAAGTTTGGCGATTAATCAGATTGGGGGGTTGCTACTGTACCTTTAGCAAGTTCAAGGTACCAAAACCCAAGCAATATTGACCAATAGAATTGAATCAAGTGGATTAATAACATTCATTACGTTTAATCTGACATTGTATAAAAAATTTATATTGACCCCTACAATTTTTTCTTATTTGCAATTTAAAATGTTAATATATAGTAAATTTTGTTTTCTTATTGCACAGGTATTGATCCATAAAAATTTTTTTAAACATTTTTTTTACATACAATATAAATTTAATAAAAAAATATGTATACAATAAGAATGAAATATGTGAAAAATATTTTTCAAAACTATAAAAAAATTAAAAATTTAGAGAATAATTAATTCAAATATTCTATTGTAACAGCCCGGGTAATTTTTACGTTTTTACCGTACCGTAAATTTACTTTTCAAGTTATTTACCATTAAGATTAATCTTGAATAATTAATTAACGGTAATTTACGCTTCGAATTCCGAAACCGAGCACTGTCCCACGCTCGGGATTTTTCTGCGGAATTTCCGGACCAAAGTTGGAATTTTTCGGGTCCAGGAATGTCGAGAAAAGTCAGGTTTAACCTCGAATTATCGGCCCAGAAATTAAGTCAAGGGGGTATTATTAATATTTTCTGGACCGGACGGGACACGACTGCATAAAGCAGCCGCCATTCCCTTGAACCTGCAAATCCACAACCAGAAAAGAAGGAAAAAAAAAAAGAAAACACAAAAACATAACAACACACACACATACACACCCGAACGCCACCGTTTCTTCCCTCCCCTTCTACTTTCTTTTTTTTCTTTCTTTATTTTCTTTTCGCTTCTTCCTCCACGTAGTTGCCGTGAACCCGCCGGCACCACCACGCCGCCATCCACACCACTTCCGCCTCTCCTCGCTGCAGCACGCCGGACGAGTCGACGACAGCAGCTCGCCGTCGCTAGCAGCCCCAGCGGTCGCGAGCTCGAGACGCCACCTGCAGATCTGCCCTCCACCGCCGCCATCGTTGAGGAGTTCGTTCTGACGAGGTCACGTCGCGCCGCTCGCAGCCGCCACAACACCTCGCCTTCCTCGCCGTCACCTCACGCTCCCTGTGCTGCCTGCCGTGTTGCGCCGTCTGCGCCGCCGTCGCGTCTAGGTGAGTAACCCGTTTGTAAATGGGTATGTGTTGATGGGTTGAAGACGACCCGAATAACAGGGTCGCGGGTCGACCCTTTTTTATCCGGGTCGCGGGTTGAAATGAATGGGTTTTGATTGGGCTGAATAGTTTGGATTTTGGGGTATGGGCTGGTGTGTAGTGGGCCTTGGGTAGTGGGCTTAGGTGAGAGTGGGCTTAGGGGTTAGGTTTGGGCCTGGGTTTTGGCTTGGACTGGCCCAGTCCGGAAAATAAATAAAAAAAAAGAAAATATAATTTTGAGGAATAAACCTGGAATAAAAAAAATAATAAATTGTGAAATAATATTTTGGGAATCTTAGGAAAATATAAATATGGAGCTAATGGAAATTATAGATTTTGGAGAAGTATATGGTATACGGGAAAATTAATTTTGGAAAATATATAGGATATAAAATAATTGTTAGGAGGGAAATAATTGAGGAGAATATAAATACATAGTGAGTTATAATAATTTTGAGGGAAATAATTTAGGGAAGAGTGTTACATAGTAGGAATTGTACCGGAATAATATCCGGAAGTAAGTATAGGTATAAGAATAGTATTATTTTGTCACTTAAACGGTGAATTGTGACGAAATAGAAAATAACCCGGGGGAGTAACCGAGACAAGTCCGTATTTAATTTTCGTAAATACGATAGTAGCATGACATTGCATACTACTTATATGTGCATATTATTTGCTTGATATAGGAGTTGATAACGAGCTGATACCTGAGGAGCCGGACTTGGAGTCAGTTGGACAGTTCCAGACTTGATATCGGCTAAGGTGAGGATGGATAAACCCTGATATGTGCCCGTAATGCTGTTTGTGTATTTTGTTGCTAGATTGATCTGCTAGAATAATTATTGACTGTTACCTGATTGTTGTGGAATTATTGATGCTGTTGTTGGATTGTGATGGATTTGTGTATAACATGTTGGAAATAATGCTGAGCTGTTAATTCCGAATAATTTGTGTCATGAGATTGAGTTTGTGGAACTAATCTGAGATAATAGAAATTGGGAACTTGATGAAAGAATAATGGATGGAACTGGAATTTGAGATGATGATATATTTGTCACTTGGAAAGTAGTGGTACGACTAGATGGTTAGAGACTAGTTCTGTGGTGTCATGGCCAGAGGGTTAGTTGGTTGGGGTGTTGACCCCGGATTTGTGATATTGGGATGTTGATCCCGGATTTGTGATATTGGGATGTTGATCCCGGATTTGAGATATTGGGATGTTGATCCCGGATTTGTGATATGGGGATATTGATCCCGGATTGTGGTGGGGCCTGGCATCCAGAATTAGTTAATAACCAGGTACGACCCTAGCTTGTCCAGCGACGGGGCCCGGAAGATAAAATTGGTAATAAAAATAATTAAGCATTCATTGGTCTTGGTATAGTTGTTATGGTAATTTTCTTGTGTTGTGATTGTTTGAGCTTATTGTAATGATTGTTGTGTTTACTTCGAAAGTATTATGGTTGAATATATCTCTGTTTATCTTTCGTCGGTGAGCACTTCGGACTCACCCCTCGCCTGCGGGGTTTCATCCCGTAGGTTTAGTTGATTGTAGTTCAGGTACGATGTTCGTTGGCTGCTGCTTACTTCTCCACCTGACCCGGATCCATACCCCGCTGCATCTACATTCTAGTCTTCCGCTGCTTGTCTTTCTATTGTGATATTGCTGTTGTTGTTGTACTATATCTTTTGTTGATTAGATTGGTGTGTAATGGATTGAATAATGGTCCCCGGGATCGGGTGACGAGTATTGTATTTGAAGATCGCTTGTATTGTATTTTACATTGTATGTTCTGTCTGCTACTGTAGTAAGAACAGTTCTGACACGTGTTTACCGTGTACGGTAAATACGGGTCGGGGCGCTTCATCTATAAATATATTTAGTAGTCCAATAAAATTTTAAAAAAATTTAAAAATCTATAGGATAATTCATTCTAATATTCTATGAATATTCATAGTATTTCATAGAAAAATTTTAAAAATTTAGAAAGCATTTTTTTCGTAAAATACATTGAACACACACACACGAGGCCAGATCGAACCTAGGCTACCTTGGGCATAGTCTTAGTGCCACTCCGTAGTGAGCTGCTGGCTTAGAATGCTATTCAATAATCCATTCTATCAATATTTGGGAAAATTTTAAAAGCTATGAAATAATTAATTATACATTTAGTAGTTTATTAAAAACTTTTATAAAGCAACAGAATAATTTATTTTGGTATTCTATGAAAATTTCAGTACTTCATTGTAAAATTTTAAAATTTTAAAAGTTATAGAATAATTTATTTAAATGTTCTATAAATATTTTATTATTTCACTAAAAATTTATTAAAATTTTCGGAAAGATATAGAACAATTCATTTCATAATTACATAAATGTTTATATCATTTCATTGAAAGATTTTAAGAAATTAAAAAAACTATAGATAATCCATTCCAATACTTGATGAACATTTTTACTATTTTATTAAAAAAATAATAATTTAAAAGCTATAAAATTTGCATTCTAATATTTCATTATTTCTTTAATATTTTTGTAAAAACTTTAAAACTTCCAAAAGTAATAGAGAAATTTATTCCAATATTTATATGAATATTTTCAATCTTTTCAATAAAAAAAATTATCTTTGAAAAGCTATAGAGAAATTCATTCAGAATTTTCTATGAACATATTGAATATTTTTTAAAACTTTCTAAAACATACAATTTAATAATTTTTTTCATATTTTATTAAAAGAATTTGTAAATTTAAAATTCTTTATAATTATTAACTCCATAATTGGACAAATATGACTTACTTCATTGGGAAATTTTGAAAAATTTTCAAAATTGTCGAACAATCTGTTTCAGTATTTTATGAATATTTTCACCATTACGTTGAAAATGTTTTAAAATTTTTAGACCAACAGAATAATTCTATCCATCCTTTTATAAGTAGATTGTGAAATTTCAAAAACTTTAAAAGATATAAAATAATATATTCTAATGTGTTATAAATATCTTCAATATTTCATGAAAATTTATAAGAAAAATTAAAACTATAGAATAATCCATTTCAATATTCTATGAATATTTTTAGTATTTTATTGAAAAATTTAATAATTTTATGGGATAGATAATAATTCACTTCATAATTTGGTAACTATTTTTAGTATTCCATTTAATTTTTTTTCAAATTTTAAAAGTTATATCATAATTCATATTATTTTTTTATAAATATTCTAGTTTTTTATTTTTATTAAAATTTTTACATATAATAAAACCAAAAATTGAGAAAAAAGTTTTTTTATAATAACAAATAAATAATTTTTTATATATTTAAAATTACATATGTGCTCTTAGGTTTGATTTTGTGTAACGGTTACTTGTCTTACAACATAATAAACTATCCAGAATAAGGTGGTTTGTCAATCTCAAAGAATCAGTTTCCTCTTTGCTGAAGCGGTTCCTCACATAATACTTTTGGTGAATAAGGTGGTTTGTCAATCTCAAAGAATCAGTTTCCTCTTTGCTGAAGCGGTTCCTCATATCTTTTGATAAAATGAATTTATCTTCATCATTTTTAAACTTTTGAATTTTTCAATAAAATATTAAAAACTTATTCCATGATATTAGAATGATTTTTGTTGTAGATTTATAAAATTTTTAGTTTCAAATTACAAATATTAAAACATTTTATAGGTATTAGAATGGATTATTTTGTAATTTGTAAAAAATTCTACAAATTTTTCAATGAAATATTTAAAATATACATAACATATTTAAATGAATATATCTATAGCTTTTCAATTTCTAAAATTTTTTTCCAAAATAATGAAAATATTCATAAAAATAAAATGAATTTTCTTCAGCTTTTAAAATTTTAAAAAGTGTCATTAAAATATTGAAAATATTCATAAAATATTAGAATGGAATATTTTGTAGCTTTAAAAATTATAAATTTTAAAATAAAATACTAAAAATATTTATAATATATTGGAATGATTTTTTTTATTTTTAAAAATTCTTATAAAGTTTTAATGAATTTCTGAAAATATTTATATAATTACGGAATGAATTACTAATAATTTTTGGTACTTAAAATATTTTGTAAATTATTTGAATGAAGTATTCAATAAATTTTAGAGGTTGCAAATGTTTATTATTGAAATTTTCAAAAAAGTTTAATTAACTAGTTTTTTATGGAAAGAATTAATTATTTTGTTGCTTTTAAATTTTTTTATAAACTACTAAAAAATTCATAAAATATTAGGAATGAATTATTCTAAAGATTTTTAAATTAACAAAATTTTATTAGATTAGATTATTCAAAAATATTTTAAACTTGTACCTCAGTAGCATTGTGGCATCGAGCTATTGTTGTGCCCAAGGCAGCCTGTGCTTAGTGCGAGCTCATGTGTTTGCTATTTATTTATTGAAAAAAATATAGCTTTCTAAATTTTTATAAAATACTTAAAATATTCGTAGAATATTGAAAAATATTATTTAATAGTTTTTAAAATTTTAATAAACATACTGAAAATATTAATTGAACATTCGAATGGATTATTCTAGAACATTTAAAATTTTTAAACGAAATTATAGAATCTTGGTTCGAATTATTGTATAGCTTTAAATTTTCATAATTTAAAAAAACAATAAAAATATTAAAAAAATATTAGAATGGATTATTCTTGAAACACCTTGACCTAAATTCACCCGACTAACAGTAATTACAGCAAACAGTACCACCACGTGGCCAACATATCATAAAAGCAAGAACACATATTAATAAAAAGATAAATAGACAATCAAAATCACAATTACAACACCTTGTGGGGACATCAACATTTGCACAGCGGAAGCATTTTCTAGATATTCAGTAACATTTTATATGCAAGACACAATGCCTACTATTGGATCCGAGTCTTGTCAGAGGTGACGCCACAGCCGCCGGTATGCGAACCTAACCTGCAGGAACTGTGTGAGGGGTGAGACCAACCACTGTCTCATCGATAAACAAATAAACCCCTAGTATACATACAACCGCAAATACACCCAAGCCAACACAGAACACAATAGAAGTACAACAAGCACAAACATAATATCGGTATCAACTTACCTGAACTAACTATACGTCAGACTGCTCATGGTTAAGCTAATCTCATAAACTCACCGACATTTGACAATAGACTTACCAATTCATTATTAGGGCCCTGTCACGTAACAAGTAATGGTCGTGCCTGGTAGCCAGGTTAGCTAACCCCAGGGTACTCCCCGTTAATCCATAAATATCACAAATCGTATCACCAATAACCGAGTCCCGCAGTCCTCGGCGGAAGTCCCGCAGTCCTTCCTATAACAAATCAACTGAGTCCCGCAGTCCTCAGTCGGGAGTCCACGCAGTCCTCCCTATCAAATCACAAATCACAAGGCGACTACCATCTGGCCGTACCAGTACCTGTCACGTGACAACCTAGATGTCTAGATATTATTACCACCGTTTATTATTATTTCTGATTCCACGGTCCAACAGTAACTCATCATATTCACGTTCCCGAGCAGGCTATCAGCCTCACAGCTCCTCTGGGAATCCAATCACAATGTCAGGATACCGGATCACTATCACTATTAACTCAATACCTCGTATCTCGTATAGTCATCATAATAATCACATCAACATCTCAAAGTTCAATAATCAACCACAGTAGTCACCAAACACATAACAATAATCACAATAGCAGCCAGCAATAACATGACGGGCACAACAAACAACATATAGGAAAGACGATCAATCAAACATTCGGGGTACCACGGGCAGCATACCGAAGTTTATAAGTTTATATCCTCACCTGGTACTCCAGAAAATTGACATCCGATTAAGCCTCGTTATCCCCAACAGTCCTTTCCCGGGTTCGCCGGAAAATTCCCGAGGCTGCCGGAACCTCGCCGGATTCCGGCCAAGCACTGTTCACGCGGAAGCAGAACGCAACCCACAGTTCACTTCAGTTCCTAAAACTCCAAGGTACCCAACTCCCTAAGCAAGAACACTGCCGAGCCACCCACCATGACCAACACCATGCCCTCCACCATAACAATTCCACCGGTGTCATCACAGCTAACCCCAAATCCACAATCGGCTCAATCAACACAGAGCCATAACAAATCAAACCAATCAGACCCGATTAGAAGAAAAAGAGAAACTGTGGAGGGAGGAGGAGTAGGGGTCGCGAGGTGTCCTTACCCACACATCCACGGGGACGGCAACGGCCACGCCGGAGGTGAGAGGAAGAAGAGAGATCGGCACTGGAGGAAAGGCAGCAGCGGTGGAGAGGGTCAGAGGAGGGGGAGAGATCGAGTTGCAGCGGCGGTTTCAGGCGGCGATGGTGGATGCACGGCGGCCGGTCGAATGAGAGGGAAGGATCCACTACCAATTTCTGGCCCGTTTCTTAGGGGAGTTACTTACGGCCGACCAAGGTAAGGAAACCGTAAGTAATTGTAAGCAATTGCTTACGGATTAGTAACGAATTTCTTACGGATTGGTTTTCCTATTATTTCAAGTCATATTCGACTTAATGGTTACGGATTACTTACGGAAATTCCGTAAGAAAATTTTTCTAACAGTTCACTTACCAATCTATCCGTAAGTAAAGTTTTAAAATACTACTTTCCAATTTACTTACGGTTGCACCGTAAGCAAATTGTAAAGTAATATTTTTTTTGCTTGCGTGGACAGTTCCCCCTCCCTCTCAAAATTTCACTCCCGCGCTTCCCAATCTCACAAAAATTCCCGATTCAACAAGCCCTACCCCTAATTTCTGCTTCCCTCCTCCCCGCTTCCCCTAGGCATTTTGCCTCTTCCAAAACTTCAATCTCTCCCTCCCAAAATTTCACTGAGAGGAAAATAGAACTCTTACTCTTAAGCAGAACTCTCACCGCCTCCCCGTCCCCGAATGCCCCCAACGCCAGCTCACCATCCTCCGCCTCCCCGCCACTCCCGCCTCCGTCCTTGCCGCAAGGCCTGACCACCACCAGCGTGGCCCCTTCCACCCACTCGCCACCCCTCAACTCCACCCTCCGCTCGTGCCGCATCCTCATCCTCACACTCGGCACCACCGTCCTCCGGCTAACCTCCTCCACCTCCCACTCCCCGCGCCCCCGGGCCTGGTCCCTGCACTCTTGCAACCCTTCCCCTAATACCGCTGAGTGCCAACAGAGAGTTAGATTGACTCTGAACAAAACTGTTCAACAGGCAAAACGCGAGGTCCATCTCATTCAGAAGGTTTTTTTTTTCTCTCCTCTCTCTCTCTCGTTTTGATTTGCATAACTGTTCTGCGATTGATCTGTTGGCGAAGGAGATTTTGCTTGCAGAGATCGTAATACAGGCAGTTTGTGTTAACAGATATGCAGCTAGCGTTGTTATAGTATTGTTCTTCCCTTGTTGTGTATATATATATAAATATTCTTCTCTTCACTTGTTCGCTTTCCTTGCAGAGATCGTAAGTCTGTTGAATGCTCTGTTTTTATTTTTTCGATTGTGTTTGAATGCTCTGTTTTTATTGAAAAGGCTGCACTGAAGGGGATAGACTGGACTTATAAATCAGATGAAAAGGCGATTCCAAAAAGGTAAGTTCATTGTTCTTTCAGATGCAAATACAATTGATTAACTTGTTGTGATAACATTTCACTTATTGGATATCTTAACCTGGAGTTAGACTGCTTAAGTTTGGTTATTTTTCTGTATTTCTTGCATTTAATTACTAAGATCGTTAGTTTGCAATGTTCATGTTGTCCTTTTGTTTCATTTCATAATGTTTTCTTTAATTGGCATTTCCTTGGGTTGAGTTATTAACATGGGGCCAGTAGAGCATCATTACCTTTTTCTTGCGTAACTTGCAGGGGAGTTGGCAATCCTGTGCAGATTGTTCAGAGACACCACTTTGCGTCCCATTTAAAGCGCATGTCAGTCGTGGTTCGCATAGAGGAGGAATTTTTTGCTTTTGTTAAGGTCTGTTAGTAATTATCATTTGCAGTTGCTGTTGAATTTTGACAACAATTAATGATGCTTGGGAGCAGTCGGTTATTGCATTATAAAAATGCTTTTGGTTGCTCGTTAGTTCAGAAAATAATACTGGGAAAGCTGTCTTGTCTCTCTATAACAGGGTCTCAGGACAGCTATTATAGATAGTAATCTACCTTCCATCTTTGTCAGTTGGTAAAATTTGGGTCATCTTTTGAAAATATGTTATTAACTAACAGTTGCTTTGACATTTCAGTTGCCAAACTTGAATGTTTGATAATTAAGTTGGTTGGTCCTTATTCACTTGGACCTGATAATCCAAGAGTTGAATGTAGTGAATAGTGAGAGTTATTTGATCTCCAATCTTGCAAAATGGATTCCTAACTATTGTTTTTGCGGTGCTTAAAGATTGAAGAAACAGATATATAGAGCTGTGCTAGCTTATATTTTTTCATGTGGTACTTATAGTCCATCTCCCTGAACTATTAGTTTGCATGCCATGTCAGGGTGCACCTGAAACTATCCAGGACATGCTCACTGAATTGCCTCCATCTTTTGTTGAGACCTACAAGAAATATACACGTCAAGGGTCTAGAGTTCTAGCCCTTGCTTTCAAGTCCCTACCAGACATGACAGTAAGTTTCGTCTCTCTGTTTTCTCTATTTAATTATAAGTAAAAATAAGCAATTATTATAAGGATTGGACTTGCTGATCTGTTCCTGAAATTGGTGGTGTTTACTAACAAATCGTTTTTCCTTTGTTCCTGAAAATTAAAATCTAGAAACTTAGGATAGACATTGCTTCTGCTTAGACAAGGAGAAAGTACTTTGCAAGTTTTTATTGCACATATGCTATGCCTTGACTTTGTATCCATACACTTAATGGCTTAGGAACTTCCAAATAAAAATTTGACTCTATGAGCAGAGATGCTTTAGTATTTCTGGATTTCTCGGATCTTGGTTTCTCCCTGGTTTATATCATCTTCGTGGATTCAAATTTGCCTCATAGGTACACATTTGATTGTCTATGTTATCTCTGAGGGAGCTTTTCTTTTTAATAATACTTGTGTAATCGAATAGAGTGCTTACGTGCAGAAGGTGTACAACATACTTCGTTTTGTTGTACAAAGCCATTTAGTAATTGACTCTTCCCATCTCTTTTCATTCTTGGAGTACAGTTTTGGTTAAGAGCTTTATTCTATTTCATATTGTACAAAGCTGCTTAATCTTTTGTTGGCCCTACCATCTAAACAAATGCTTCTTTTTTTGTTGCATAACTTGGAAAGCCGCTTGCCATGCAGGGCCCTTTGCATCTGATGTCATCATTATTACTATTATAGTTCTTTAATACAAGTTCTAATAACAGTTTTTTGGTCTTCTTTGTACGACTATTTTATTTTTTCTTTGTAGTCACTAAGTTTGAATACGATTCTAATGACAAGTTCTCTAATGTTAGGTGATGATTACTGGTGATCAAGCTTTGACTGCTTGCCATGTTGCAAACCAAGTGCATGTTATATCAAAGCCCGCATTAATTCTTGGCCCATCAAGGAGTGGTGAAGGCTATGAATGGATATCTCCAGATGAAAAAGAGAAATTCCAGTACAGGTAGAGCTTGTTACTGCTTTTTACATTCTTTATCTTCTTTAATTGTTTAAATTTCTTTTGCTTTGTTTGTTGTTTTTATTTTCTCCTTGAGTATTGCCTCTTTTATTCTTTTGGTTTTAAATCTGTATTAAACAACTCGCTGGGAAAAAACACACTGGCTTTTGACCCATAACGAGAAGTTCTTGTGTGCTGTATTTGGTTTCCTTGTTGGATTCTTTTTATTCGTTGATGGCTTTCTTATCATGCCAATTACCACCCACTGCAATTCCAGGGAAGCTGTCACCCACATTCCAGCATATGTATCTTTGTTGCAAAGAAATTATTTATGCTTTATAAATTGCGATGAGCTGAATTCTCACCACTGCTTCATACCATTACTTATGCTTTATGTATAGAAATTTTCTGTTTCTATTTTATGGACTGACAATTGGAAATATAATCCACACCAGTGAGAAAGAGGCTGAAGTCTTATCAGAGACTTACGATCTCTGCATAGGAGGTGATTGCATTGAGATGTTGCAGCAGAGTTAACTATTTCTAGCATTAGCATTAACTATTTCTATTTAGTTTTCTTCACAGCAAATGAACCCGCAGTTTCGGGCCCCTGAATATGTAACACGACCAGCGGTGATGCCTTGTGGAACTCGCCCTCTTGAGCAGCAGCAGTGGACAAACCTTCCATTTGGTCACTTGTCTTTTACCGGGCAGCAACAAATGATGCATACTGTAGGTGCTTCTTCATCACAGCCATGGCAACAAGCACTTTCAAGCTCAATGCCGACTTTTCCGAGTGTCTCTACAGCTGCTCCTCCAGTTGATCAACCAACATATGTCAATTTTCCCAACTCTATCCCAATGCCAAGTGGTCCTCCACCTCGCCCTGCTTCGAAGAACAATTCTGCAGGTTCTCACCAATCAACACATTGATTTATTAACTTGTATTATTATGTTGTTTTTGTGGCTTTACGTTTTATTTCATTAAGGCAAGGAACTTGGTGCCTGCATGTATTTGTGTTGATAATTTCAAATTATTTAGAACAATGTCAGATTGTATGTTAACTTTGATTAATTAAGGTGTTGAATGTTTGCATTTATTCTATGTTTGCATTTATCAATATTGGATTTGTGTTCTAATGTTTGCATTTTTTGTGTTGTTTCTGGGTTCATGCATTTCTGGGTTTCTGGGTGTCTGCGTGTTGGGTGTTGGTGTTTCTGGGTTCATGCATTTCATGCGTTTATTTGTTTTAAATTTATTTATTGTTTCTTACGGGCTACTTACGGATTTGTTACCACAAATGATTGTAAGTACAGTTCTTTCTTACCGATTACTTACCGTTTCCTGACGGAAAAATTATATACGATTGGGGCCCACTGATTGTCTTGTTAAGGAATACTTACCATTTCCTTACGGGTATAGGCCGTAAGGAACGCTTGCTTACCGTTTACTTAAAGAATCCTTACGGATTGCAATTTACTTACAAACGGTTTGCTTACAGACGGTGCCCGTAAGGAAACGGAAAGCAAATGGTAAGAAACGTTTTTCCCGTAAGGAATTCGTAAGCAATCGGTAAGAAAACATTGTTTTCTTACCGATTGCTTACGGGAGGCTGCCCAAAGAAAAAGGCCAGAAATTGGTAGTGATCCGTGGCCGAGCTCCTCTTGGCTGGTGACGGCTGCAGGTGACGTCGACTGGAGAGGAAGGCGAGACAGCAAGGTGGAGGAGGGAGATGCAGGGAAAGGGTGACGGTGGTGGTGGCGACTAGAGGAGGAGAAAACGGGGCAGGGGCGGCGACGGTTGAGCATGGGGCAGAGGGAGAGGAAAGCGAACGTGAAGGAGAAGGAGGAGGAGTTGAAAAGTAGAGGTAAAAGAATGAGAGAGAAGAGGCAGGGTCGGCAAAAGGAAGATGGAGGATTAAAGGAGAAGAGGAGAGGAAGAGGACAAGGGGAAGGGAAAAAAATCTGGAGAAAAGAAGGAAAAAATCAAGAATAGGAAAGGAGGAGGAAGAATCGGGAAGAGAGGTTTTGGGGAAGGAAAAGAAAAAAAAAAGTAAAAAGGAAGAAAAAGAAATCCGAAAGAGAAAGAAAAAGAAAAGTGGAAAAAAAAAGAAAAATGAATGAGATAATAAGAAAAAGAAAGAAAAATGAGAAAGGTAGGGAAAAGAGGAATAAGACAAGGGAGGTTGGCCCGGGAGAGAGAAAAGTCACGGACCCAATGTCGGAAAGTTTTTAGCCTGAGAATAGACCAAAATGCCCTCACGTTCCACTTTTGATCCATTAGCGTTACAGGGGCATTTTCGTCTTTCCGAAATTCGTCCCGGTTCCGAAAATACGACTTGAGCTCGGAAAATTCGATTAATTCTCCTGAGCGTCGTCCAAGTCTTGGAATTGAAAACCGAGGCTCGGTTAGCCGTGTAGAATTCTCGGAAGTTAATTCCGAGGCTCGGTTACGCAGATACTCCCAAACGTCGTATGTCCTTGGCGATCCAAACGGAGCTCGGTTACTCCCGGTAAAATTCGGAAAACTCGGTGCGGTAGAATTCTCGGTTACAACGATAAAATCTATTTACTATTGTAAGAGTTAAAATGACTCGGTAAAATCTCAAAAATTTTACCCGGGTCGTTACAATTCTATAGCTTTTAAAAATTTTCCCAATGAAATACTAACAATATTTATAAGAATTTGGAATGAATTATTTTATAATTATTTTGGTTTCTAAATATAATATTTAAAATAATTATAGAAGATTTGAATAAATTATTACGTTGCTCTTATATTTTTAAAAATTTTCAAAGAAATAGTAAAAATATTGGAATGAATTATTCTACAACTTATAAAATTTTTAAAAATTTTCAATAAAATATAGAAAATATTTATAAAATTATGAATTGTTAATTTTTTAGCATGATCCACACCCCAAAATGGCAATTTCACAATAATTATCTAGTCTTTATTGAGATTCTTAAAAATATTGGATCGTTTCATAATTATTAAAAATTAAAGGACTATTCTACAAAAGTTTGAAAATATTAAAATAATAATGTGTTTAATTAATTTTTCATTGGTCCATGTCGCCATGGATTTTGGTACCCCAAACGTTGACAAAGGTACAGTAGAATTTCCCAATTAAAACTCACTCTATTTTGTAGACACCACCATCCGGAGCGACTTTAATGCCTTTGATACCTTTTAATCTCCTGCAAGAAAAACACCCCCTTATGATATCAATGTGCAAAAAAATAAAGGGTTCTAAAAGTCCTATTATTCTTAGGTATTTTTCAATCGAGTCCTATAATTTTTTTTTATTAATCAAGTCCTATTATTTTGAGTTGTTTATCAAAGAAGTCCTAGGTACCATTTTCCCTCTAATTTTGCTGAGTTGGCCATTATCTTATGACGTGGCATGTACGCATCATATGCTGACATGTCTAGAGTCCACCTCATTAGGACTTGATTAACCAAATCAACAAATTATAGGACTTGAATGACAAAATTTTAAAATTATAGGACTTAATTAGAAATTATTTATAAATTATAATACTTCCGAAGATTTTAAAGTCAAAAATCTTAAACTCCTAAATATTAAAAATTTTAAGCTTAAATTCATAAAATTTTTAATCTTAAAGTGCTAATCTTAAAACTCAAAATTTTATGATATTAAAATTATAAATTTAAAATCATAAATCCTAAAATCTAAAGCACTAAACTTTAAAATCCTATATCAATAATCTTAAAACTCTAAATCATGAAATCTTTAATCCTAACCTTAACATGAGAAATAAGGTTACATACTAATCGTGAATAATCTAAAATCTTAATTCCTTATTTTAAATAATAATTAATTTATTTGGCATGGACCATGTGAAATTATATTTTAAGATTTGATTTTAGGATTTATTATTAAAATTTAGGGTTCTAGGTCATTACAATATATGATTTAAAAATTAGAATTTTAGGAATTATGATTTTAAAGTTTAGAGCTTTGCAATTTAAGATTTTATAATTTACAGATTTAAGAATTTATAAGTTAAGCTATTAAAGTGGATATAAAGTCTTTGAAAATTTAGGATTTTAACATTTTGAATTTAGAATTTAAGATTTAGGATGTTAGTGTTTAAGATCTTACTATTATTTTGAAGTTTAAGATTTTAAAATTTAAAATCTATTACTTTAGAATTTAGGTTTTGTGGTTAAAATTTATAATTAATAATTTTGAAATTTCATGTCTTAATATCTTTAAAAGTCCTATAATTTATAAAAAATCTTAATTGAGTCCTATAATTTTTTTATTTGATCAATCAAGTCCTAATGACATAGACATTTTGACACATCAGCACTGTGCCATTTCATAGGATAACGGCCAACTCATCAAAATTCAACGATAGGACTTATTTGATAAACAGTTCAAAATAATAGGACTTTATTAATCAAAAAAGAATTATAGGACTCGATTAAAAAATGACTAAAAATAATAGGACTCCTAGAAGCCTTTATCCCAAAAAACGGGAAGAGAGAAGGACAAAAAAAAATAATATTATTATTATTAAAAAAAACATACGGATCATCGTGTTTCAAGAATCAAAATCGGCAGTGCTAAATCGTAATTATTAAATAACAATGATAGAAGAAGGGAAGGAACACTACGTAAAACGAAAAGCATCACCTCAGTCTATGGAGATCTGGCCCCTTGGGATTCAAGGGTCTCACTCTCAGATTATACCCGGAATCTGCCCGTGCCCGTGCCCGTGCTCCTCCTGGCCCTCGTTTTCGTCCTTTTCCTTCTCCTCTTCCTCTTCCTCTTCCTCTCCCTCTCATCCTGTCCGTTTTTTATTTCTTGCCAATTAATTATTGTGTTGTGTTGTGCTGCTCTGCTTTTATATGTGTCGGCTGTTTCTATAGGCAGCACCCACTACGTGCCAAACCGCCATAATCGCAAAACGGAGACCAAGTTAATATAGATAAGTCCTGTATTTTCTTTAGTTCTAATTGTCATCCTGGTTTGAACGAAGGTGTTTTATGGCACTTGGGAATTCCTTCCGAGACCCATTCGGAAAAATATTTGGGTTTGTCCGCCGGATATTGAATGGAACAGAAATAAGTCCTTCTCCTTCATCAAGAAAAAGGTTTGGAAGCATTTACAAGGGTTGGAGGGGAAGGGTTACTCTCTAAGGCTGAGAAGAAAGTTTTGCTTAAGACAATTGCTCAAGCTATTTCAAATGTCTCTAGGCCGATTAAAGTCTTGTTTTATCCCTGTGTTGGACGCTAAAGTTGGAATTCATCCTTGTGTTAGACTTTGGCTTCTTTTCATCCTTTTATTCCTCATAGTTGGCCTGTTTTGGTCCCTTTCGCCGGAATCCGGTGGAAAATGATGACGTGGCAAGGCTTCCAGTGCCACGTCAGCATATGTGGAAGCCACATGTCTGATCGAACCAATAAATCAAATCGGCTCGACCCGACCAGCTTGCACACCCAAAAAATCCATTTTGCGAATCCAATGGCGACCAAAATTTGTCCATTTTTTTATTTTTTCCCATAAAATTATTTTTAAAAAACCTTTCATTGAATTAAAAATTCTTTAAAAAATAAAATAATAACTTATACTAATTAAATTATACTAATTAAATAATAACTTATAATAATTTAATTTCAATAAAACCTTTCATTGAATTGAAAATTCTTTCAAAAACAAAATAATAACTTATACTAATTAATTTATTATAGTATTAATAATTTAATTAGTACAATTTTTTTTGAAAAAAATTAATTCAATGAAAAATTTTTTAAAAAATAATTTTAGGGAAAAAAATGGACAAACTCCGGGCCCTACCGAATTTGCAAAATGAGTTTTTTGTGCGCGAATCGATCGGGTCGAGCCGGTTCGAATTTTTGGTTGGACCTGACATGTGGCTTCCACATATGCTGACGTGGCACCGGAAACCTTACCACGTCATCATTTTCTACCTGATTCCGGCGAGAGGGACCAAGACAGACCAAATATGGGGAACAAAGGGATGAAAAGAAGTCAAAATCTAACATATGGATAAATTCCAACTTTTGCGCCTAACACAGGGATGAAACAAGGCTTTAATTTGTCCGTAGGCTTGTGTCATGAGCTTTTCCAGATGATGGTGCGTTTTGGAAGAGTGATAATGTCAACAGTGGCACGAACGCGAATCTGTCGAACTGTCGGTCAGAACCTGTAACTGGAAACTTCTTTCTTTCATTACCTCCGTGAAGAATTTTTCACGAGGAGGTGATGAGATGCTGTGGGGTGTCTTTTGCCAGCTGTCTAACAGAAAATGAACGGCAATACTTGCTTTGCTGTGAAGACCTAGAAGAAATTCAACATCGGATATCGACCAGCCGTTTCAAGACTATGCACCTGTCGGCCTTTTTGTAATCCGTTTATGCCTTTTGATAAATTTGTGGCTTTATGCCTTCCAATATCTCGTCCTTTGCTTGCGCGTAATCAGTATCCTTGTGTGCTGATGAGAACTCACGCGCCTAAACGGCATTTCATATGCAACGGTGTCAATCCTCCTTTAAGGCTACCACCTTTGTCATAGGTCTCCTCGTTTGCATCGTCCTGATAGCACCCTGGGTGATATGCAGGGTTCTTTTTAACTCATCAGAGAGTACATTGCGGGTTCAATGTTTCGCAGGCAATGGCGGGTATGGACATCCAAATTTGACCACAAATATTGTTTTAGATTTTGGATATGTTTAAACTATAAAATTAATGAGATGATTTAGTCTTTAGTTAGGATGTGTTTAAAATTTAATAGGATATGGATATTATTATTATTTGGATCTTTAGTATGTTTAAACCTTAGAATTAATGAGATGATTTAATCCTTGAGCAAGGATATATTAGGAGTTTGATTTAATAGAATATGGATTGTTTTAGGCAGTTGGACTATTTATTTATTTAGACCCATTAATAATGAGATGATTTATTTTTGGTCTAAAAGTAGGTTTAAAGTAAATAAAACATAGGCCCTCCAACAGTAGCAGCCTATTAACACACATTACTTGTGTTAGAATAGGTGCCCTACGCTAGAGGGGGGTGAATAGCGTTTTCCGGACGAAACTAAAAATTTGCAGGAAATAAATGCGAAATTGAAAGAATAAGGACACACCAAAATTTATACTGGTTCACACACACAACTTGTGTGGCTAATCCAGTCCTCCGAGAGACTCTCTCGAAGATTTCACTATCTAAGTTAAGCTTCCGGGTGCTTAACAAACCGTTTACAAACCTAGAACTCGAGTCACACGAAGCTCTACTTACTTGGTTGAAGATACCTCACTTTAAGAATTCTCTCACAGAAAGAAAGACACTCTTCCTATGAATTTGCCACAAGGAAACAATCCTCCCTTAGGGTGTATAAAAACACTTAAAATCACTCAAAGCAAGACTCTCTCAAAGAGTGGATATGAGTAACAAGTAAAGCTCTATAAAGGCAACTCTCAATTCTCAAGAATATTAGCTTATCAAATTGTGTATGAATGAATAACAATGAATGCTTAAAATATAGAGAGTTGATACATTTAAATAGAGGTGCAATAACTCTATTTATATGTCTCAAAACATGTATGACCATTGTGGAATCAATCCAAAATACCTTTTGACAAAACAGCATGGGGAGTTGAAAAAGGTGTCTGCTCACAACGGCACAACATCTATGTTTGGAAATAGAACATAGATGTTTTAGCCAGTAAATTTGAATTATTGGACTAACGGTCACAAGAACATCGATGCTTAAAAAGTGAACATCGATGTTTTGACAACAAATATGAATTATTGAGTCCAACGGTCACTAAAACATCGATGTTTGCCAATGGAACATTGATGTTTTGGAACACTTCCAAAACAGATTAAAGATTAGCATCATGAGAACATCGATGTCTGAATGTAGAACATCGATGTTTTGGAACACTGCCAAAACAGATTAAAGATGAGCATAATGAGAACATCGATGTTTGCCATTTGGACATCGATGTTCTGAGACTCTGCCAAAGTTCTGAAGAAAAACAATTGAAGAAACATCGATGTCTTAAAGTTGAACATCGATGTTTTGATGCTGCAAAAGATTTTTAAGTGCAACGGTCATAAGAACATCGATGTTTAGGAAGCCAACATCGATGTTCTGAGCTACTGCCTCTTTTTGAAAAATTGTGTGAAGGCAGGAACATCGATGTTGGAAACTTTGAACATCGATGTTCAATGCTCAAAAATGATTTTTATGATTGAAGCAAAGTTATTTGATGCATGAGTAAAATTAATTTTGTTTTGAGCCAATGTCTTAGAAGAATTGAGTATTTAACCTTTGTACAATTTTGAGTTCCTAACACTTATTGCTTGTTACTTCAATTCTTGTGCACTTTGCTCCTTGATTGATTTATTTTTGCTTCAAGATTGTCATCAATTGAGTCATGGTTGGTTTGTCAATATCAAAATCTTGAAATGAGACAAGGAGGCATGAGTTCTAACAATTTCTCCTTTTTTGTAATGACAAAAAAATAGGAATATATGCCAAATTTATGAGTTCAAAATGAGGGATTAGTATGTGCCAAGTTTTATGAATTCATAAGTGAGGTTAATTCCCCCTATGTTTTTCAAATTATGATTCCCCCTAACTTGGTGCATATTATTTCTTTGTGCATATACTTCTTCTTATCTTCTCCCTTTTGGCATTAGCAAAAAGAAATATCAACAGTAAATATTTTATTGAATTAAAAAGACATAAACATAACAAGAGATAAGAGTTTAGAAAGTTGGGCTTTCGCTCCCATCGTCATCATCATCATCATCATCAGATTGTTGTGCAGGGATGTTTTCCTCTTCTTCTTCATCTCCTCAACATCCATTGGAGTGAAGTCTTTATCATCATCACCTTCATCTTCAAAATTGTAGCCATGAAGTGTGGTGTGATATGGTGGAGGATTGTAATTCACACGGGCAAAGTAAGACCGAAGAGAGTGGCCTTGTCTTTGCACTTCTGTGTCAATCCTCTCTATTGCTCGGCCCATACTTGTCATGCTTAATTGAAGGCCGTGGATGGAGTCAGCAATGGACTCAAGAGTGACTCCGGAGGTTCGGCGTAGAGAAGGGGCTGCACGGGAACTTTCTGCTTGGGCAGTCCCTGGAGCTTGCTCGGAAGTTTGGCTGGTCCTTGATTCTTCCACAGATTTTCTGCTGCAAAATGTGACATCACTTATTGTCCAAATTTTTGAGTGGGGAACCTGTGCACCTACGCGAGCATTAACACCTGCATTTAACAAAATTTGCACTACCAGAAAGGCATATGGTAGGGGATGCTCAGGAAATGCGGCCGGATAGTCCGACATGTGCATAAGCACAAATCGTGCCCAATTAATTGGTGCAGGGTGAATGATGGCATGAAGCACTTTCATATCTTCAACGAATATGACTGTGTGATTTTCGTCTCTTGGCTTGATGACTCGGGTGAGAAGGTAGAATAGAACTCGGTACTTTGGGTTAATGGAATGGATGGTTGGCCTCCTGGAACTATGTCGAACAAGAGTCGTGAAGCCAAGCTCATTTAGAAAGGGTGGTTCATGGGTTGTGGCCCAATGATCACCTCCATAGGATGCAATATCGTCTCCCTGAAAAGGCAAGCCAGCAAGCGTCCCGAATTCCTCCAACGTCATGTTGATGGATACTCCATTTTCGTGAGCAGTCAGGTTATCACCATCTTGGTGGAGGGTAGAGTAGAAGGCTCGTACAAAGTCGGCACTATATCGAAGGAGACTGCTGGTCACGAACGCCCATAATCCTAATGCTCGAAGAAGGGGCTCCAGCTGTGTGTACTTCTTCATGCTCGGATAAATCATCGGAAGATATCGAGGGGTTGCAATGGGGCGCTTGGAGAAGAGAGAAATGAAGTTGTGAAGTTCGGCTCTGGAAGAGAACCAAATTGAGGTGCCTTCCACGGCAAATTGAGGAGCTGAGCTTGAAGAGCCTCCTCTTTGCTTTGATGGTCTCTCCTTAGCGGGAGATTTGCTCTTGGAAGATTTCTTCCCACCTGCCATACTTGTGAAAAATGAGTAGGAGAATGGATTTTGAGAGGAAATGCTGAATAAGGAATAGTAGAGAGTGTATAAAATGACAGAGGGAGGCATCATTTATATAGGGGAGCCAAAATAGAGCTGTTGTAGTCCCTAAAACAGGCTCCAACGGCTAGATAACGACTATATTTTTTAAATCTAATGGCTAAACATCGATGTCTTGGTCAAGCAACATCGATGTTTCATGCTATCCAACGGCTATATTTTTTGAAAAATGACGTCTAAACATCGATGTTCAATGGGGTAACATCGATGTTTCTGTGCCTCTGGTCAGTTTGAAATGCCGCCAATCGAAACAACATTGATGGTGTAATATGTGAACATCGATGTTTAAAACTACTGGATGAAAAATTTAAAACTGTAATGACAGAACATCGATGTCTTACCTGGAAGCATCGATGTTTAAAACGACTGGGAAGAAAAATACTTACTAAACATCGATGTTTGATCCTAAACATCGATGTTGTACAGCCTCGGGTCCAGGTTTGTATAGGCAAAACATCGATGTTTCATGGAGCAACATCGATGTTTTACAGTCTCTGCATTCTTGTTCTCCCTATCTTTTTGCCTAAATGAGGGGTACCTACAAAATAATTTAGAAAACACTCCGACGCTCAAGTTAGTAAACAATCAATACGATAAGATCATAAAAAAATGTACAAATTAGATCAATGTTGAGTCAAGTATTCCTAGTTTATTTCGAATTCAGAAGAATGACACTTTCTCTAAGGGTTTCGTAAAAATATCGGCTAGTTGAAATTTTGTGTCCACAAATTCAATAGCTATATCTCCCTTGAGAACATGATCTCTAATAAAGTGATGTCTAATATCAATATGTTTAGTCTTTGAATGTAAGATTGGATTCTTAGTTAGACTTATGGCACTATTATTGTCACACCTAAGAGGAATGTGATTGATGTTAAGACCATAATCCTCTAGTTTTTATTTCATCCAAATGATTTGAGCACAACAACTACCAGCTGCAATGTATTCCGCCTCGGTGGTGGACAAGGCTACACTAGCTTGTTTCTTACTAAACCAAGAAACTAAGGAGCTACCAAGTAAGTGATAGGTTCCACTAGTACTCTTACGATCTAGTTTGCATCCTGCAAAGTCTGAGTCTGAATAGCCTATGATTTGAAGTGTAGAACCTTTAGGATACCATAGTCCAACATTGATTGTGCCTATTAGGTATTTCATAATTCTTTTAATTGCCTTAAGATGAGATTCTTTAGGACATGATTGATACCTAGCACATAAACACACACTAAACATAATGTCTGGCCTACTTGCGATTAAGTAAAGAAGGGATCTGATCATACCTTGATACTTTTTGACCTCAACTTCCTTATCTTTCTCATCCTTGTCTAGATGTTTGGAAGTGCTCATTGGTGTGGCCATTTCCTTTGATCCGTCCATTTCAAAGCGCTTAAGCAATTATTTACAATACTTTGATCATGAGATGAATGTGCCTTCCTTCATTTGTTTAACTTGCAGGCTCAAAAAGAAGGTCAATTCTCCCATCATGGACATCTCAAATTCGCTGGTCATCATAGCAGAGAATTCCTTGCACAAGGATATGTTAGTAGCACCGAAAATGATGTCATCTACATAGATTTGTACTAAGAGGATGTTATTGTTTTTACTTTTAATGAAGAGTGTAATATCAACCTTCCCCTTTTCGAACCCATTGTCCAAAAGAAATTTGCTCAAACGTTCATACTAAGCTCGGGGGTCTTGCTTAAGACCGTAGAGTGCTTTATTAAGTTTGAAGACATGATTAGGAAATGCATGATCTTCAAATCCTAGAGGTTGATCAACATACACTTCTTCTTGAATGAAGCCATTTAGAAATGCACTTTTAACATCCATTTGGTACAATTTAAAATTCATTAATGATGCAAATACAAGCAATAAGTGAATAGCTTCTAAGTGTGCAACAGGTGCATATGTTTCTTCAAAATCAATTCCTTCTTCTTTATTGTAACCTTTAGCTACTAACCTAGCTTTGTTTCTAGTTATTATGCCATTTTCATCTAGTTTATTTCTAAACACCGTGCCAATTATCGAATGATCAACGGGCCTTGGAACCAATTCCCAAACATCATTTCGTTTGAATTGGTTTAGCTCTTCTTGCATAGCCAAGGTCCAATGCTCATCGTTAATTACTTCGGAAATGGTTGTAGGCTCAATTTGTGAAACAAATGCCATATGACCTACAGTGTGTCTAAGGGAATTTCGAGTACTTACCCCGCGGTTGATATCACCAATTACCGTGTCAAGAGGGTGGTCTTTGGACTCTCGCCATTCTCTTGGTAATTCTTGGTTGACATCAACCGTTGTGTCTTGTGTGTTCTCCTCCGGGTTTGCAATTCCTTGTTGTGAATTTGATTCTGCATGGGTGTTTCCCTCTTTTGCTAAGTTGTTTTCCTCTTCTTATTCCTTGTCGTCCAAAGTCATCCTCTCAAGTGTACCTACAAGATCATCACAAAAATCTTTTCTCGCCAAGTGAGCATCATTTTCTGCAAACACAACATGAGGGGACTCTTCAATACTTAAGGTACGTTTCTTGAAGACTCTATATGCTTTGCTGCGCAATGAATAACCGAGAAAGATGCCTTCATCAGCTTTTGCATCAAATTTTCCCAAATTGTCTTTCCCATTATTATGAACAAAACATTTGCATCCAAAAACTCGAAAATGGGAAATGTTAGGCTTCCTTCCCTTGTATAATTCATAAGGTGTTTTCATGAGTATTGGCCTAATGATTGCTCGGTTTAACACATAGCAAGCCGTACTCACTGCGTCAGCCCAGAAATACTTGGGAATTTTAGCCTCATTGAGCATTGTTCTTGCCATTTCCTCAAGACACCGATTTTTGCGTTCTACAATGCCGTTTTGTTGTGGAGTCTGAGGGGCTGAGAAATTATGCTCAATGCCATATTTATCACAAAAGATTGAAATTGATTGTTTTCGAATTCACCTCCATGATCACTTCTAATGCAAGTAATTGAACAATCTTTTTCATTTTGGACTTTCTTAAGAAAACTCTTGAAAACATTAAATGCTTCACTTTTATGGGTAAGAAATAAAGTCCAAGTGTATCTAGTATAATCATCAATAATTACATATGCATAGTAGTTGCCTCCAAAGCTTTTGATTTGTGAGGGACCAAAGAGATCCATGTGCAAGAGTTGAAGAGGTCTAGATATTGAGACAACGTTTTTGGAATTGAATAAAGCTCGCACTTGCTTCCCCTTTTGACATGCATCACATATAGAATCCTTCTCAAACTTAATCTTTGGAATACCAACTACCAAGTCTTGAGTTACCAATTTGTTCAATGTCTTCATATTAACGTGGGCTAATCTACGATGCCATAACCGCATACCATCTTCTTTGCTCATTAAACATTTTGAAAACTTTGATGAAGACTCTTCTAAGTTGACCATATAAATATTGTCAATTCTGTCACCATGTAGAATGATCTTATTGTCACTAAGACGTTCTACAGTGCAAGACTTGGAATCAAAAATCACACGATTTTCCTTGTCACATAATTGACTTATGCTTAAGAGATTATGTTTAAGACCTTTAACAAGTATGACATTATCAACGGAGGAAGATTCATCTTTACCAACTGAGCCAATACCGATGATCTTTCCTTTGTTGTTATCTCCAAAAACAATGTTTCCTCCATTTGATGGTTTAATTTGCAAGAATTTGGATGCTTCTCCGGTCATGTGCTTGGAGCATCCGCTATCAAGGTACCAAAGTACACTTGATGCCTTCAAGCATACCTACAAAAATAAATCATTGAGTTTTTGGTACCCAAACCTTTTTGGGTCCTTGAGTGTTTGATGCATAACGGTAATGAGCTTCTTCTTGTGCCCAATGCCTATGCCTAGTGAAGCAAACAGGAGCAATATGTCCTATCCTGTAACAATAATGGAAAATAACATTTGGATTATGCATCCCTCTAGGTTGATAATAGTTACTATATTGCCTATCCTTGTGCATTTTACTAACCTTGTTTTCCTTAGGTTGAACCTTAGGTTTCCTAGGTTTAGTCTCATTGTCTTTCTTTTTATGTTCATTCTTGAAGCCTAGTCCATGCTTATGTGATTGCAAGTTATCTAAGATAGAATTTAGGTTCTTTTGAGGGGTGTTAAATTCTTTTAGGGTAGTTTCAAGTTCATTAACTTGTTCCTTTAATGGCTTACATAATGAACACTCCCTAGCTTTTGTTTCAAGTTGTTCAACTTGTTCCTTTAGTGACTTACATGATGAACACTCCGTAGTTGAATTTTCTGGTTTGTTGGCACTCTTCTTCCCGTAGAATTTATTCTCTTCCTTGAGCTTTTTACTTTCATTTGACATCTTCTCCATATCATTTTCTAGAGTTGTAAGTTGTTTCTTTAAGTCCTTAGTAATTCTAGAAGCAGAAATAAATTCACTATAAAGCTCATCAAATGCATTTTGCAAATCTTCGTGTGTAAAATCTTCATTTAGAGAAGTGGTACTTACCTCTTCTAGTTCTTCTTCCTTTGCCATGAGACATAGGTTGGCCGTCTCTTCTTCATCACTATCGGATGATTCATCGCCGGAATCGCCTCCCCAAGAAATGTATGCCCTTTGCTTCTTGTAGGGCTTCTTTTCTTTTCCCTCCTTTGCCTTGGGGCACTTGGGCTTGATGTGCCCTACCGCTCCACACCCATAGCACTTGGGTGGACCGGATGTCTTCCTTCCTTTCCTTTCAAATTCTTTCTTTATGAATTTGTGGAATTTATGGATGACAAGTCCGAGTTCTTGATCGTCATCGCTAGAGTCCAATTCAGTGAGCTCTTGCGTCTTGGAGGTGGAAGCTTTGAGAGCTATGTCCTTCTTCTTTGGTTCCTGCAAAGAGGGTTTAAGAATAGTAGTTTCATAGGTTAGAAGGTTACCTCTAAGACCGTCAATGGTTGTGTTCGATGTCCCGATGTTTTCATAGATTGCGTCGGCTTTAGAGCGCCATTCGGGAGTGAAGCATCTAAGGACTTTTCTGACCAAGTCCTTGTCGGAGTAGACCTGCTTGAGAGCATGAAGGTTGTTTACTATTTTGGAGAATGGATCGAACATCTCCTCAATCCTCTCATTCTCCTTCATGCGAAAGAGTTCGTACTCTGCAGTGAGGTAGTCGATTTTGGCCTCACGAACTTGATCGGTTCCTTCGTAGGTGATCTCCAGCTTATCCCACATTTCTTTTGTGGTTGTGCAGCAAGAGATTTTCCAATAATCATCAGGGTTGACTGCACAATATATCATGTTGATTGATTTGGCGTTGTTTTCAACCATCGTAATGTCTGCAGCGTCATACTCCGCCTCCGTCTTTGTCACTGTGGTTTCACCAACTTTCTTCGTCGAAATTTGCTCTCCGATCTTCATGATTTGCCAAAGAGCATAGTTGTGGCTTGGAGGAAGATTCTCATCCTCTCCTTCTAGTAGCTGAACTTGGTGCCATCAAAGAGCGGTGGAAAAGTGGTTGATTGTCCTTCGAAGAGTCCTGCATAATTACTTGAAGAAGCCATAGAAAGTTTCTCTCAAACGGTTAAGTCTTTCAGAGAGTTAGGCTCTGCTACCAATTGTTAGAATAGGTGCCCTACGCTAGAAGGGGGTGAATAGCATTTTTCGGACGAAACTAAAAATTTGCAGGAAATAAATGCGAAATTGAAAGAATAAGGACATACCAAAATTTCTACTGGTTCACACACACAACTTGTGTGGCTAATCCAGTCCTCCGAGAGACTCTCTCGAAAATTTCACTATCTAAGTTAAGCTTCCGGGTGCTTAACAAACCGTTTACAAACCTAGAACTCGAGTCACACGAAGCTCTACTTACTTGCTTGAAGATACCTCACTTCAAGACTTCTCTCACAGAAAGAAAGACACTCTTCCTATGAATTTGCCATAAGGGAACAATTCTCCCTTAGGGTGTATGAAAACACTTAAAATCACTCAAAGCAAGACTCTCTCAAAGAGTGGATATGAGTAACAAGTAAAGCTCTATAAAGGCAACTCTCAATTCTCAAGAATATTGGCTCATCAAATTGTGTATGAATGAAGAACAATGAATGCTTAAAATGTAGAGAGTTGATACATTTAAACAGAGGTGCAATAACTCTATTTATATGTCTCAAAACATGTATGACCATTGTGAAATCAATCCAAAATACCTTTTGACAAAACAGCATGGGGAGTTGAAAAAGGTGTCTGCTCACAACGCCACAACATCGATGTTTGAAAATAGAACATCGATGTTTTAGCCAGTAAATTTGAATTATTGGACTAACGGTCACAAGAACATCGATGTTTACAAAGTGAACATCTATGTTTTGACAACAAATATGAATTATTGAGTCCAACGGTCACTAAAACATCGATGTTTGCCAATGGAACATTGATGTTTTGGAACACTGCCAAAACAGATTAAAGATGAGCATCATGAGAACATCGATGTTTGAATGTAGAACATCGATGTTTTGGAACACTTCCAAAACAGATTAAAGATGAGCATCATGAGAACATCGATGTTTACCATTTGGACATTGATGTTCTGAGACTGCCAAAGTTCTGAAGAAAAACTATTGAAGGAACATCGATGCCTTAAAGTTCAACATCGATGTTTTGATGCTGCAAAAGATTTTTAAGTGCAACGGTCATAAGAACATCGATGTTTAGGAAGCCAACATCGATGTTCTGAGCTACTGCCTCTTTTTGAAAAATTGTGTGAAGGCAGGAACATCGATGTTGGAAACTTTGAACATCGATGTTCAATGCTCAAAAATGATTTTTATGATTGAAGCAAAGTTATTTGATGCATGAGTAAAATTGATTTTGTTTTGAGCCAATGTCTTAGAAGAATTGAGTATTTAACCTTTGTACAATTTTGAGTTCCTAACACTTATTGCTTGTTACTTCAATTCTTGTGCTCTTTGCTCCTTGATTGATTTCTTTTTGCTTCAAGATTGTCATCAATTGAGTCATGGTTGGTTTGTCAATATCAAAACCATGAAATGAGACAAGGAGGCATGAGTTCTAACAACTTGCAGCTTAATTTAGTACTAATTTTTGTAGAGATTAAGGATTAAAGACAAGGAGGCATGAGTTCTAACAACTTGCAGCTTAATTTAGTGCTAATTTTTGTAGAGATTAAGGATTAAAATTTTTCAATTTAGTAAAAGAGTGATTTTTATAGTAAGAGTGTAGAAAAGAAGCATATTTGGGTGTGTGTTTCAATAAAGAAAAAAAAGTGAGGGAGTAGGCTACAAGTTAGGAGTGTTTCTGGTCAGAAAACAGGCATAATAGGTGTGAAGACCCGACCCAAAGTCACTTGGGCCTCCTCACCTATCCCTTACACCTTCTTTTTTACCATCACCCATTATCTTTGGAGTTGCCACCCGAATTTTATTATAGGACAAAATTCCGAAAAAACTGTCCTTGAATCCCAATGACTACGTTTAAAGCAACTGTTTAGCGACCCAAAGATAATGGGTCGGGGTTTCATCATGGATGGGAAGGTGTTAGGCACCCATCCATGTTGGGACAGAACTTTGTATAATTGAGGAATGTTATATGCCTTGTGAAAGTGTGTTTGTGTGGAAGCAAATCACTTGGAAATAATAAAATTGAAACAATGAGAGAAATAAAAATATTTGGGCTTGAGTCTCCACCACTAGAGACCACCTACGTACCACGGCGACCGGGTTCAAAACCCATGTAGTTCTTGTTGTAACACCACAGCAATCACATCATCAAATCACAAACAAACAGTAAACATAAAGGGATTAGGATTACCTCTTGTAGTCCTCCTCTAGCTCCTTGGATTGGGTTGTGTTCTCCACCCACCTTCTTTCCACTTCTAAGTTTAATTGTTAACCCCATCTTGATCTACCCTTGCTGGATTATTGTTGATGCTTCCCACGAAATTCTTCCAGAGTTTCTGCCTAAAAGAAGATTTCTATGCTTGGAAAAGTAGAGTTTCTCCAAGCAACAAAGCTTATAGGAAGTGTATGTATGTCCCCCTTGAAATGTGAATAAGAGGCCCTATTTATAGAGTTCTGGGGAGTGTAGGGGCATGGACCTGCTTAATGACCAAGGTCACGACAAAAAATCTGGGCAAAAACCGTGTAAAATCAAATTAGGAGCGAAATTAAGGAATAATCGAATTTCTGGGCACTCATGACCGTCATGGCCGGGGGTCATCCTTGGGATGACAGCCAGGCCCGGCGGTCATCTGTGGATGGCTGCCCGAACCTTGCGGTCGTCCCCGGAGGACCGCTTCGCCCACTGCGTTCCATCCTTTCTTTCCTTTTTTGATCCCGATTTCCCCTAATTCCTCCCTGATTTGATTTAACCATGTAATCAACCCCTAATCAACCCAGAATCACCTCTTTTCTTGATTACTACTCCTCCCAATCATTTCATTTTATTTGGGCTTTCTTGTTTATTTTAACCCAATTATATTGAGAAGATTTATTTTTAGGTTAAGGATAAATTTGAGGATCTAAGTTGATGGAATATGGACTTTCCAAAGTTAATCAGCCCATAAATACATTTCTTGTAGGCTAATTTTAGCTCTGATTTTCGTTGAAAATCAGAGTTAAATCATCATTTAAATAGAAAATGTGTTTTTGGTATGATCTTACATAAAATGGGGGATTGATTTGTAATCAAGCTTGTACAGGAGGATGTTCTGTAATAGCTCGGGTAAAAATTTGTATTTTTATCGGGACTGTAAAAGTCGTTATAATTTTAGCTCTGATTTTCGTTGAAAATCAGAGTTAAATCATCATTTAAATAGAAAATGTGTTTTTGGTATGATCTTACATAAAATGGGGGATTGATTTGTAATCAAGCTTGTACAGGAGGATGTTCTGTAACAGCTCGGGTAAAAATTTGTATTTTTATCGGGACTGTAAAAGTCGTTATACAGTGATTTACCTTTGAATTTAATCTTAGGTAATTAATTCAAGGTAAATTGGGCATCGCTTTTCGAAATCGAGGTTTTTCCCACGCTCGGGATTTTTCCGTGGATTTTTATGGGCCAAAGTTGGTATTTTTCGGGTCCCGGAATCATCGGAAAATCACACCAGAAATATAACTAAGGAGGTATATCAGTTATTTTCTGGTTCGGTCTGGACACGACCCTGCATTATTGAGCCGCCTCAATAATGCAAGGCGGCGCCACCTTTGCTGCTGTGCACAGCATTATAAAGAGGAAGAAAGTAGGAGAAGAAAAAGAAAATGAGAGAAAAAAAAAGAGAGAGAGAAAAGAAAAAAAAAGGAGAAGGAAAAAAAGAGAGAAAAATGAAAAAAAAAACAAAACACAAAAAAATAGAAAAAAACTGAGAGGAGAAAATAAGAATAAAATAAAATAAAATAAAATAAAAAGAGAAGAGAAAATCGGGAAAATGAAGAAAAAAAAGGAAAAGAAAAGAAAGAAAAAAAAACAAGAAAAAAACCCAAAAAAAGGAAGGATTGAACAGTAGCCACCTTCCTCTCCCTCGGGTCACTGTGCATGTCGAAGAGATCGGCGCCGTGTCTCGTGCCACCGCCCTCATCCGTGTGCTCACCGTGCCATCGTGAGCTCGACGCCGTCGCTTCCTCCTCCTTCTGTCGCTAGACGCTCCTCCAGGAGTGTATGACCCGCGACAGAACCCGGCGGATCCAGCTTCTGCCGACGCCGCCGCGCCCTTCTTTCCGCCCCCAGAGTCGCCTCACGCCGCTTGTCTTCCTGCCGCGCTCGCCTTGTCTTCCTCGCGCCGCCGTTGCCGCTGTAGGTGAGCGACCCGTTTCTTTTGGGCGGGTCGCGAACCTGGTTGGGTTGGCCTTGACCGGGTTTTGGTTAAAAAAAAAACATATATATATATATATATATATAATTATTTGCTGGTATTTAATTCTGGAAAAATATATATACTTATATTTTGGAAAATATGGTAAGTTTAAATATGGTTTTGGAAAAAATTATATATAAATATATATGATTAATTTTGGAAAATTAAATAACTATATTTTGTTTTGAAAATTATTATTATGTTTTATACCATGATATATATATTCTAGAAAATTATATATAAGTTATTATTTTTCAAGAAAATTATGGAACTACCTTTGGAAAAATATATATGGTATACATAATTTATATTTCCGAAAATAGAAAATTATGTTGATATTATTATGGTTTGGAAATGTATTTTATCTTTGGAAAATATATGTATATTTATAATTCATATTTATTTTCAGAAAATGAGTTTATATGATTATATTTTTTTGGATTGGGTTTTCTAAAGATATTTTGATTTAATATTTTGGAAAATATATATACGTATATTATCTTTTCCAGAAAATTATGGTGATTATATTTTGGGAAAAGTATAATTATTTTTATGAAAATATTTTGAAAAGAGTTATATTAAAGTATTAAATACCGAAGTAATATTCGGATATACGTACGGTATATTATTTTCGGAAAAAGTTTTAAAAACGATTAAAGATAATTTTATGAAATATAACCGGGGGATGATGTTTAATTTACAGTTTCTAGCATGTCATGGCATACCGATTATGTGCATCTTATGTGAGCATATTTGTTATTTGGTATATAGGAGCTGTTATCGAGCAGTTCCTGTGGAACCGGCTTTGGAACCTGTTGAGGATTCCGTAACTGATAATCGGCTAAGAAGAGGATGGATAACCCTTGATATGCTGCCTATAATACTGTTGTGTGTTCTTGATACTTGGATGTGCTTTGTTGTTGATTGAACAGTTGTGTGCTGATATATATATTGTTGTTGGATATTTGGTGATATGGCTATTGTTGTTGTTGTTGTTAGATTGTGTTGTGGTTGGCTAATCGGAATTGCCTGTGATTGCTTAATTGAACTGTTGAGTTGATTGTTATTGGTTTCCATGGTTATTGTGTGGTTGTTGATGTTGGTTGTTAACAGAGGGTTGGTCTATTAACTATGGTTAAATTGGATATTTGGGAAAAAGAAAATGGAAATTGGAAATTGGAAATGATGATGATTTAATTGTCACGTGGAAAGTAGTTGTACGACTAGATGGTTTGTGACTAATTCTGTGGTGTTATGGTCGGTTACTTGGTTTGGGGATGTTGATCCCGGTTTGGTTTTGTTATTGGGATGTTGATCCCAGATTGGTTTGGTTTATTGGGATGTTGATCCTGGGTTTCATTTTGGCCTGGCATCCGGAATTAGTTGATAACCTGGTACGACCGTAGCTTGTCCAGTGACGGGGCCCGGATATTAAAATTGGAAAAGTTAATGAGTGAGTCCTGTCTTTTGGTTTTGGGTTTGGGATGTCGATTCCTTTGATTTGGTTTTGTAATGGATATGACTTAATTGTCACGTGGTAAGTAGAGGTACGACCAGATGGTTTGAGACTGTTTTGTGGTGGCCATGATCTGGGTTACTTATGATGGGCTTGTTGATGCTGATTTGATTGGGATGTTGATCCTTGAGATTTGTTATTGGGATGTTGATCCCGGGTTCTTTTTGATCTGGCACCAGGAACAGATTGATAACCTGGTACGACTCTAGCTTATCCGTGACGAGGCCAGAAAGATAAAATTGGAATAATAATAATAAAGTCTTTGGTATGTTTGGGTCGAGTCCTTGGTTTGGTATGTTGAGGCTGTTGTTGCCTGTTTGTCTTCCTTGAGTTTTATAGTCGCCGCATATTTCGGTTTATCCATGATTGTGCTTAAATGCACTGGTGAGCGTTTCGGACTCACCCCTCGCCTGCGGAGTTTCATCCTGTAGGATGTGTTATTTGTGGTACAGGTACGATGTATTCAGGCGGCTGTGGCATACCCTCGGACAGGACTCAGATCCATTAGCATGCATCTAGTATTTGCATATGGTGTCTTTGAGAAAATAAATGCTTCCGCTATGCAGATGTTGATATCCCCAAGTTCGGGTGACGTGTTTGTTATTGGGCCGTTGGGCCCGATTATTGTTATATACACTGTTTGTGCCACGTGTCGGCACTGTTTTATGGTAAATACTGTTAATTCTTGATCGGGGTGTTTCATGTTCCCTCCCCTACTTAATCTAATATGATGATTTTCGTGGTTCAAAAAAAAAAAGAGATTTGTAGGATGAAAAAAGAGATCTATATAATGATTCTTAAAAAAAAAAAAGAAAAGAGAGAGAGATCTATTGGACTTATTTTTTGGCTGAGTCTCTCCTATTAAGAAGGTCTAATATCAGAATGTAACGGTATTAACCAGGATGTAGACCGACGGGACGATGATGACACTACTTATGTCTTTATGCTTTTTTTTTGAAAAAAAAATATATCTAATATCACTGACATATCAAATCTCAAATTGAAACTTTTTTGTTTTGCTTTCATATTACTTTATGGATGTCCTGTTACAATATGTTTATGTATGAAAAAGTTATGAAAAGCTCATAATGAGTTACATTGTGATTTGAGGTTCGAGAAGAAAAGGCATGTGATGGTCAAAAGAAACAAAATAAATGATGGGGGGCCTTAAGCTACCGTTCCTCCAACACGTGTTCGGGAGATATTACTTCTTAAGTCTTGAACCTTTCTATTATTCGCAATTGAGCTCTTTATTTTAAAAAAACTTCATTTGAGTCTTATTTTTTTATTATTTACAGCCAACAATTTTTAAATTTAATTTCTGTCAAATCCTTTAGTTAAATCTAATTTCTAAATTCTTTTATTATTTATATTTTAGCTCTTCAAAATTTATATTTAAAGTAAAAAAATCCCTAAATAATAAAAATAGAAATAAAAATACCATAAACTTTTATTTTTTTAAAAAAAGAAATATACTAAACCTAAAAGCATAAAAAATTCTAAATCCTAAATCCTAAAACTTCTAAAATCCCTCAAACATAAATCCTATAATATTAAAACCTTAAATCCTAAAGTACTAAATTCTAAACCTTAAAACTTTAAACTACAAACCGTAAAAGCCTAAAATTCTAAACCCTAAAATCTTGAAACCATAAACCTTAAATCCTAAAAACTTAAAACCTTAAACCTTAAAATCTTAAATTCTAAAACCTAAACCTTAAAATCCTAAACTCTGGAAACTAAACCCTAAACCCTAAATTTTAAACACTAAAATTTTATGAAACGCCCCGACCCGTATTTACCGTACACAGTAAACACGTGCCGGAACTGTGACAACCCAATCAAAATAAGACCAGCATACAGTGTATTTAACAGGAACACGGGCTCAACAGCCTAAAATAGAAAACATCATAAATAACTCAACCGGCTCAATGGCCCAATAATAATAAAAGTATGCACAGCGGAAGACTTAATAACTCACATAAACACTATATGCGATACTAATGCAAACTATGGATCCGAGCCTTGTCCAAGGGATAACGCCGCAGCCTGTCTGGAATGCACCAATCCTGTACCAAAAATAACTCATCCTACGGGATGAAAGCCCGCAGGTGAGGGGTGAGTCCGAAGTGCTCACCGACGAAGGATAAACAGTGATATGCAAGCAACCGTAATACAGTAAAGCAATCACAAGCAAAACAACAGCACATCTCAAATAAGACTGAGCCAAGACCAAAAGAATACTTAACATAATTTCCAATTTTATTTTTCGGGCCCCGTCACTGGACAAGCTAGGGTCGTACCAGGTTATTAATTAATTTCGGAAGCTAGGTCAAAGAGAACCATACCATTCCTACCATACCGGGACAACCGGATATTTGGTATATCCAAACCACTGGGTATTCGGTATACCCCAACCACAGGCATCAACATGCCAACCGGATATTCGGTATATCCGAACCACTGGGTATTCGGTATACCCCAACCACAGGCATCAACATGCCAACCAAATCAAATAACTAAACCAACTAACCGACCTTAGCATCCCAAAATTAATTCTCAAACCATCGGGTCGTACCACAACTTTCCACATGACAATTATATCATCAACTCATATCAATTCCAATTTCCAATTCTCAATTATCCACAATCAATAATTCAACGTCAATCTCAACACAAAATCAATATCTCAATCCAACAATCACCACAGCAATAATCACAGCAATTGATAACCAACAGTGAATATCTCAGCAGTTCAACCAAACAACAAAGCACACAAGTATTACAGGCAACATAACAAAGGTTATCCATCCTCACCTTGGTCGATTACTCAACTCCGGAAACAATGACCGGTCCGACGCCGGCTCCTCGGGAAACTGCCCGATATCCAAACCTATACAACCAAAACAATATACACACACATAAATGCACATAATCGGTATACTATGATGCCCAAACTGCGAAATTACCCATCCCGGTTCATATCCGTTATTATTTCCATTTACCGAAAATATTTACCCGTACGTATATCCGAATATAATTTCGATACCATACTTTAATTAAAATTCTATTCAAAATACTTCATAAAATAACTATGATTTCCAAAATAATAATCATAATAATTTCCTAGAAGATATCATATGTATATGTATATTTCCTAAGACATTATTTTTTTTTAATAAAACTATTTGTCATAATATAATTACCAGATATTATTATTTTTCAAAAACATATATATATTGATCATATGCTGTATAGGTTATTTCCTAGAAATTAATTCGTATAAATATACCTATATATATTTTCCAAACCATTATATATCAACATAATAGTTATCTTAATTTTCAAAGAACCAAAGTGAATATATTTTCGAAAATATTATAATTATAGCTTATTGTATTTTTCCTCAAAGTATATATTTTCCCATAATTAATTATATACCAGTGAAAATGAATATATATATGTATATCTGTATTTATTTTTATTTATTTATTATTATTTTATTTTTTTATTGGACTGGGCATGAACAGGACCAACCCAGGCTTGAGCAGGACCAGCCCAGGTGTCCAGCCCACGCCCAGAACATACAAGCCCAAGCAGACCAAAACCATAAACCATAGCCCAATAATAACAGCCCAATACATAACCCACAAAACTCAGCCACAACCCGCGACCCGGTCTAGTCAACCCGACCCAACCACGACTTATCCGGGTCGTCAACCACGGGCTCAACTTGAGCAAACGGGCGCCGGCGGTGATGCTGGCGCGGTGCGACGGTCGGCGTGCAGACGGGAGGGCGACGGTGGCATAGGTGGCGGTCGAGCTGGGCGGTGTGGTACTGTGGCAGGAGGAGGGACGGGTCCGGGCGGCGAAGAGGACGTCGGGTCGCTGCGTGGGTGCAGGCGGTGTCGCGTGTGGGTGGCGACACGAGCGAGACGACATCGCGACGGCGGTGACTGCAGCGGTTGGCATCGCGAGGGGGAGGAAGGCGAGCTGCTGGCCGCGGCGGTGCAGAGTTACAGGGGGGGTTGCGGTGGTGCTCCTCCTCCTCCTCCCGATTTCATCTTTTTCTTTTTTTCTTTTTTTTTTCTCTCTGTCCCTGCTGCAATATGATGAGAGGCTATTCCTCCAGGAACAAAAGGATCAAAACCTTCCACACCCCACGCTGGATTTACCGATTCTACCTTTCCGCTTAGTCCATAAGGATCAGACACCCATATTTCAGGACCATACAATCCCGTTACATGAAAAGCGCCAAAACCAAAACAAGCCACTCCTGAGAGAAATAAATAAATTCCAAAGATCTTAGGCAAATCCAAAGAAGGCTTTCTTGTCCGCTCATCGCAAAATATTTCTAGATCCCAAAACACCCAATGCCAGATAGCTGCCAAGAAACACAAGCCATAAAAGACAATATGCGACCCAGCCACCCCCTCATAACTCCAAATACCCGGATTCGTTATAGTTCCTCCTGTGATACTCCAACCACCCCATGAATTAGTTATTCCTAAACGAGTCATGAAGGGTATAACAAACATACCTTGTCTCCACATTGGATCCAGAATCGGATCAAAGGGATCAAAAACTGCTAATTCATATAGAGCCATCGAACCGGCCCAGCCGGCAACCAAAGCTGTATGCATTATATGCACAGATAACAAACGACCAGGATCATTATACAGCATGTGAGCACCAATAATACGAATCGTCTTTATTACGGGCGAGTCCGGTTCGGACTAGAAAATAACTGATACCTCCTTAGTTATTTTCCGATGTGATTTTTCGAGAAATTCCGAAACCCGAAAAAATACCAACTTAGGCCCAAAAAATCCACGGGAAAATCACGAGCGCGGAAAAACTCTCGGTTTCAAAAAACGACTCCCGATTTACCTTGAATTAATTACTCAAGATTAATTCAACAGTAAATCACGGTAAAAAGACTTCTACAGTCCCGGTAAAAATCAAAAATTTTACCCGGGCTGTTACATTTTAAGTCTAAAATCTAAACTTTAAAACACTAAACTCTAAATGATAAACTTTAAACTTTAAATCCTAAATCTTAAACTATAAATTTTAAACCCTAACCCCAAAACCTTAAGTTCTAAATCTAAAATACTAAACCCTAAAATCTTAAACTAAAAATCCTAAACCCTAAAACTCTAAATATTAAATTCTTAAAATATTACACCTTAAACCCTAAAAATAAAAAAAAATCCCAAACCTTCAACCCTAAAAGCTTAAATCCTAAAACCCCACACCTTAAACCCTAAAATCCTAGAACCTTAAACACTAAAAACTAAATCCTAGACCCTTAAATCCTAGACCATAAAATCTTAAATCGTAAATACTAAACCCTAAATCCTAAATTCCTAAAACCCTTAAACTAAAAGTCTAAACCTAAACCCCAAATCTTAAATCCTAAACCTTATACCTTAGAATCCTAAAATTCTAAATCCTAAAGTCCCATACCGTAAATACATAAACCCTAAAATCTTAAGCCTTAAATTACAAAGCCTCAAATATACGAATCCTAGCTCTAAATCTAGAATTTAAAATTTTTAAGGCTATTAGAGTTTAGGATTTTAAGTTTAGAATTTTAGGGTTTAGAGATTTTAGTTTTTTTATGGTTTACTATTTTAGGGTTTTAATAGTTATAATTTTAGGGTTTTTAGTTTTAAGAATTGAAGGTTTAGAATTTAAGGTTTTAGGGTTAGGATTTTGGGTTTTGGACTTTAGAGTTTAAGAAATAGTGTTTAGAATTATAGGATTTGAGATTTTATGGTTTAGGATTAAATTTTTTTAAGGATTTAAAGTCTAGGATTTTGAGGCTTTAGGGTTAAAGATTTTAAACTTTTAGGGTTTATAGTTTAAATTTTTAAGGTTGAAAATTTAGTATTTTAGGGTTTAGGATTTAAAGATTTTAGAGTTTATTTTTAGAGATTTTAAAATTTTTATAATTTAGGATTTAGAATTTTTTATATTTTTATGTTTACTATTTCTTTTAAAAAATAAAAATTTATTGTATTTTTATTTTTATTGTTTTTCTTTAAATCATAATTTTAAGGGGCTATGCTGTAACTAATCCCCTCTAAAAAAAATTAAATTTATCAGAATGACTTGACGGAAATTTGATTTCGGACTTGTTTATCATAACTAATAAAGGAATTGGACTTAATTATAAAAAAGGATTTAGAACTTGGAAGGTATACATCCCACAGTTAGGGATCTTTATGAGCAGTGGTGTGTATTGTATTGTAGTATAGACCTTTTTCACACACGACACGATCGATCTGCCTTGGCAAATTTTGACAAATACAGAGACCCAAAATTGCCCCTACAGTGCCAAGTTAACTTAGGAGGAGCCTTAAAGTAAACGGCTACGTAATTCCAACAAAAGCCAAGGGTAGATACGGGATTCCAACTCAAAGCCTTCCCGTCTTATTTCCCCCCACAATGCTTCCCGCTGTCGGGGCATCTCGGCAAATCTTTGTCCTATTTTGTCATTTTCCCTTGTACCTCCCAAACTTGGAGGTCTCTCTTCCCTGCTGTTTCCTTTTCCTCCTGCCCTCCCTTTTTATAGTAACTCTCTTCTATAGTAACTCTTTCAATCAGCTTAATCATCATAACTCGACCAAATCAAAACCCCTAGCCTTTGGAGGAGAAACCTGCCGCTGGCGCCTTCATCACTGCCTAGCTCGTTTGGTCAAACCTCCATAATCTCTCCATCCCTGTAGGTAGTCTATAGGGAAATTAATCCTTCAATCCCTTGCTTTAGATCTCTTTCCTTGTCATGAGGCGGTGCCCGATGGACGATAGGGACAAGTTTTGATTAGTTGTGTCGATCACTGCCTTCTGTTCTCTAGTTTTTTTCTTTGTCTTCTAAGTGCCGTCTCTTCTTTCTTTTTCTTTTTCTTTTCTTTTCCTTGTTCCTTCGTATTTTCTTCCTCTTTGTTTCTTTCTAGTCTGTGGAATTCATCTTTACAGTCTTCGATCTTATTCTATTGTGTCTTATTGTTAACTTGCTCCAAATTCAAAATCCAAACCTTGTCTTTTCTCCTCTATGTGTCTCTGGTTTTTGTGTTTGTCCCGTTTGATGTATTATTGCATATCGGTGTAATTCCTTACTCTTAATTTTTCCCGTTGTTATTGTCAATGTCAATGTCAGACTCAGTTCCTTGAGTACTGCATTTAATTGTCTGTGAAATTACGCCTTTCTCTCGGCCTAACAACAAAAAGGTAATTATATCATTTTTTTATTATAAAATTGCTCATCTGCGTTTTTGTTTTTTTTTTTGTTTGTTAAACTATAAACTTGATTTGAATTTAATTGTAGGATCTGGACTTTACGAAGAGGTCGGCAATCAAATTGTGGTGGTGGTGGTGGACTGACTTCTGTTTTCTTTAGGTTTACGTTTCCACTGATAGAGCCTGCCGAATTATCGCCGAGACTGATAAGGTACAGCAACCTCTCGTTAATATTTTTATTTAAATTCTGCCAAAAAAATATATTTAATTTCTTTAAAATTCACGCCGACATCATATCACCACCGCGTTGCTCTCTTGAAGAAAAGTTGATGGCCCAAACAGCTTGGGTGTTGTTTCCAGTCTTACACACTAACTAATTATAATAATAATTAAAAAGATGAATTGGTTGGTGCACGTGGTTAGTGATTTAATAAAGTCGGATATGCATTCTTTTTTTGTTGGCGCTTGACGTCGGCCATATAATTTTTTTTTTCAGCGAGTTATGTATTTTTTCTTTAACCATGAAGTCGGATGAATATGTATTTATATCTTTTTTTAACAGATATATGTATATTTTTAGAAAAAAGAAACACAAGCGGAGGTTAGGAGATGTTAGCGGCCTCAATAGGAGGTTAGGAGTAGGTGGGCCGCGTACCAAGTATTTTTCCTGTATCTGTATATCTTTCCTGCTTTGTATCAAGATAGATATATATATATATATATATCATCAGTTTTTTCTGATATCTCTGCAGATGGATACAGTGAAGCCATCTATGAAGGCAGCCAAGAGCAGTAAATTTGCTCGTACGGTTGCCAAACTTTTAAATGTTGGAGCAGCAACTGGAATTTCACCGGTTGAGAAGATTAACGATGATGAGCCCAAGAGATCAGAAAAGGCGAGGAGGGACAGTAAGAGTAGAGCTACTACCTTGAGGCAGTCATTCAACCTGAAGGATGATCAAGAAGTACTTGAAAAGAGAGTGGCGCTAGAAGCTATGCTTGCAAAACTTTTTGCCTCCATTTCCTATGTCAAGGCATCGTACGCCCAGTTTCAATACGCCCAGTCCCCTTATGACGCTGAAGGGATTCAAGCCGCGGACCAATCGATCGTGCACGAGTTTAAGAAATTGTCAGAGTTGAAGCGATGTTTCGTTAAGAAACAACACTACTGCGATCCTTGTCCGGAGGGGAGTGTGCTTTCCGCGGAAGTCCAGGAGCAGAAAAGTGTTTTGAAGACGTACGAGATAATGGGGAAGAAACTGGAGTCGCAGGTAAGGCTGAAGGATTCTGAAGTCACGTATCTCAAAGAGAAGCTACACGAAGTCAATAGACAGAACCGCTCACTGGAGAAACGATTAAATGAGAGCGGGCAGCAGTTGTTGTCGGGGCCGGAAGATCTTCAGCCTAGCCATTTCATCTCGGTACTCCGGCTTACGGTGAAGTCGATTCGAAGCTTTGTGAAGATGATGATTGAGCAGATGAAAAGTGCAGGTTGGGATGTTGATGGGGCAGCCATGTCAATCGTGGATGTGGGTTGCTACTGGAGTGCTGGGAAGACGGATGACAAATGTTTCGCATTTGAATCTTATGTTAGTAGGGAAATGTTCCAAGGCTTTCATTTGCCATTCTTCTCCATCCGAAGCGATTATCGCTTACCAGATAACAAGCGCGGGAAGCAGCAGTTGTTTTTCAAGAGATTCACGGAGCTCAGGTCCGTGAGAGCAATTGAATATCTGGCCCAGAATCCGAGATCAGTGTTTGGGAGGTTCTGCAGGATGAAGTACCTGCAGCTCGTTCATCCCAAAATGGAAATATCATTCTTTGGCAGCTTGGAGCAGAGGAGTCTAGTCGGGTCGGGTGGATTTCCTGTTACCAATTTCTTTGCGTCGTTTGCTGAAATGGCGAAGAGGATATGGTTGTTACATTGTTTGGGGTCGTGTATGGAGCCGGAGGCCACGATCTTTCAAGCACCAGTAGGGAGTCGTTTCTCGCAAGTTTATATGGAATGCGTGTCTCTAGATGCACCCCTTTCCTCAGAAGCCGAACCTGTGGTGGCTTTCACAGTCGTTCCTGGCTTCCGGATTGGTAAAACTGTTCTACAGTGTCAGGTCTTTCTCTCCCCGGACTCCACTTCAAACTAGCTTTCCTAAATTCTTTTTCCCGCAGAAAAAAAAAAAAAAAAGAAATACACACAGAATGGAGTTAGAAACCAAGTCAAAACCGTCAATTGAGGAGGGAGGGCCTGGCCAGAAAATGGCCACAACAACATCTACTAATAATGACCGTGAATTGCCTTTTGGGCCCCAGATCAAAAAGGAAAGGTGATGTTGGTAATAACGTTAGGGCTTTGAAAATATTTTACAGACTATCATTTTGTCGTTTTGAATTGTTTTTCTTTTTTTTTTCTTAGCAATCAGAGAAAAAGGAAAACGCGTGGAGTTATTTGACCGTTAGTAGTGCTAGGGAGGGAAGTGGGACAAGCTGTGAATATTTTATTTTTGATGGTAGGCTTCGATATCATGCTGTATATACCGCCCTTAATTTTGTTAAATATTTAGACAGCTGGGAGCGAGGCAAGGGATTATTTTGGGGTTCGCTATGTCTCGCCTTTTTTCTCTTTTCTCTTTCTCTTTTTCTCCTTATGGGATGACCTCTTCCGGTTATTCTGATACTTTTTGCGTACATCATTGTTAATATCGATGCTGGTGTCTTCTTCCGTTTGACATCTTATTCTTTTTTTAATTCATTTAGTTTCTCATAGGTATTCTGAGCTTTGCCTCACACTACCAAGTGCTAGGCTATTTCTTTGGGCAGTATCCTCTAAGAAATTGGTAAAAAAAACAGGTTTGCTTACCAATTCTTTATAAATTTTCAAAGGCCAACCCTTTGCTTACCATTTCTTTTCAATTTGCTAACGGACAGGAGGCATAAGTTAACCTTTCGTAAGAAACTTAAATCCAGTAAGCAATTGGTGCGTTGGCTAATCCAGATTCGATCCAAATCGCACATTTGGTTATGCCGGTTGAGTCTTCCAATGAGAATTTTCTACGTACACTAGGACTCGAGACCGAAACTGCACTTAAGTAGAATCAAGTCGCTTACCATTTAGACCAACTTTATATTGGTCATGCAACCCCTTTGATTACGTATCTGCAATTCATTAGTGGGCCAATATAGTTTTTTTTTTTTTCATCCGGTATCCGTAGCTTTGTCTCAATTGATCCAAATTGGATCCGAGTCCCATTTTGGTTATGGTGAGTGAATCTCCCAATAATATGAATTATGTGGTTATAGTGGACAAATATAGTTAGAATAATAGAAAGCTTTTTCCAGATTGGAAAGTTTTAAATTAACTTGTTTTTGTTTTTTACATGTGCGATGCACATGATATAATAATATACAATATGAATATTTTTTAAAATTAATTATTATTAAAATCAAAATTAATATAAAATTATGCAAAAAATAGTAGATTAATTTATTAATGAATAAATTGAGTAAGAAGAAATGGTGCACTATTAACGATTCTTCCCTAAATTTAAATTATTTATTCATTATAATTAAAATAAGATTTTTTATATTTTTATTATTTGTAACTTAATTCTTAGTGGTATAGTTTAAGTTTTAATGTTAATAAAATATTTGATAGCTTCACCCTTTTATCAATTTTAAAATTCTGTGTATTTATTTTATATGATAAATTTTTTATTCGCATATGCTAATATTTTTTTCCTTTTACATAAAATCTCTATTATGTAATTTATTTACTTTTTAATAAAATATGATTCTTTTAAAAGGTTTTTTTAGAGTGATAGATTTTTTAAAAAGATTGATGTCATTATGTATTCATTCTTTTTCTTCTTGCTATACATAAAAATTATTTTTATTTTAATATATATTATTTAATTAAGTACTTTTACAATTATTTTTTTATTTATTTATACTCATTTTTTATTTATTGTTTTCTTCTTTACTTCTAGTGGTAATCTAATTATAACATTATAAACTAAATTTGTCATCAACATCTATGTTCTCCTGTATTTCATGTCTCTTTATTTAAAAGGAGTCCTAATGATACAAGTGATGGAGCCATAGCATTGCCTCAAGGACCAATTACAAGGAACACTTCAAGAAGGCTAAGGAATCAACTTCTACATCACATTCAAGCCTTGATCAACACGAAACTTGAAGAACACGCAATGATCAAGGTTGAGAGGGAGTTGAAGCCGAAACCTATTTGTTTGCTTGCTATTGAAGAGTAGTCGGCTCAAGGAGGCAAGTGGGGACCAGTCGACAACACCCCAGCCCTTGTGGGCCCATGTCGACATATCTTTTTAATTTTTATTAGTTGGATTTTTACTTTATGGGTTTTAATTAGTGTCCAACACTTGTGGGCTCAATTAAATCCTAGTCTATTTGGGTTGTCAGCCGACACCTAAAAATATTGTCTATTTTTAGGTCGGCACCTAAAAATTCTGGAAAAGTCAAAATACTGTCTATTTTTAGGTCGGCACCTAAAAATTCTGGAAAAGTCAAAATCCTGTCTATTTTTAGGTCGGCACCTAAAAATTCTGGAAAAGTCAAAAACCTATTTTGACTTGGTTTTGGGTTAGTTTGGACGAAATTAGGGTTAGGGATTAGTATAAATAGGACCTTTTCTATTGTTATTTGACACAGACTATTTTGAGAGAATAAAATTGCCTTTGAGGTTTTCTTTGATTGTGGATTCAATCGTGATCGAGAGTGGATTCTCTTGGTTTTATATTAGGGTTTGAGTTTACTTATCAAGTTTCTTGCTTGTGGCGTTTATTCAATTCCTTGTGATTCTAATCCCTTTGTTGCCTATTCCTTAATTGAGTCTAGGAGGTGAAGAATAGAATTGCTAAAGCCTATTGTTGTGTATCTACTTCTTTGTTGTCTAATCCGTGCAGAGATTAGGAGGTGAAGGAGACTTACACGGCGAGTTTGATTGAGATTGACGATCGGGACAATCAGATAGTTACGGAGGTGGAACTAGTGGATTCTAGGGCTGTTGCCGTATCATCTTTTGGTAGCAGAGCTGAGGTTTCAATCAATCATATCCTTTGTGTTTGTGTTTAATTTAATCGTGGCCTTTCAATTCCTGTTCTTTGTTTAGTTTTGTCGATTTATAAAAAAAAAAAAAATTGTCGAGTTACTGTTTATTGAATACTGTTCACAGTTACTGTTCATTGAGTACTGTTCACCGACTACTGTTCATCGGTGTTACTGTTCACGAAAAAAAAAGAGAGAGAGAAAGAGTTGAAAGTCGACTTGGTTGTTGTGTTGGAATTGAAATTGTGGCCTTTGGATTGCAAGATTATCAAGTGTTTCTTGCAGGGAATTTTATTGATTGATTGTTGATTGTGAATTGATTGATTGAAAATAAGGAGAAGTTGGATTATTTGCTGTTTTGGAATCGATTTCTGCAGGAGAAGATTTCTGCCGGATTATTTCTTTGTTGAGTTCGATTTGAGCTTTTTATTGTGTTGGGTGATTGTTGTTTCGTAATTGCTTAATTGTGCAAATAATCTTTCACATACTTATTCTTGTTCTTGTGTGTGAACAATCTTTTCTTTCTAGGTGTCGAAATTGCCTCTAGAATTGATATCTTATCTTTCTTTCTTTAGGTTTATTTGATTCCTTGAATTAATTGTTGCTGGTTGGTTGCTTGATTTTGTTTATTTAAACCTAACATATAAAATTGAAGCAGAATCAAGAGTGGTAAGAGGTTGAGAGATCTTTTTCTGCCAACAAACACGAGAGACACACGTGAGGAGTTTTACTGCTATCGAATTTCTTGCAGGATTCTTTCACAATGTCTTCCGTATATGATTCAGACCGGCCTGTAGTGATGTCGCACCTCACGGATTTCTTCAACAACCTCTCCGCCAAAATTGATAAGGTTTCTAGCTCGTTGGCTGAGACTAATGCTAGGTTGGAACGGCAAGCACAGGATACGGAAGCTCGCCTAACTCGTCAAGAAAGAACCTTGCAAACCTTGACCGAGAGCATAAACAACAACAACAATCGAGAGAGGGTGCGAGTTCAAGATGCAAGGGTGGAGGAAGAAGTTGATCAAGGGGAGCACTTTGACGAGGTAGATCTTAGAAGGCTAATTGGAAGAGGGCGTGGAGATGGAGGAAGAGGCGGTGGCGCATATCGACCTCGGTTCCAAGAACGGCCAGCCTACAATAGGGCCGAGGGACAAGACCGATTTGATCGAGACTTCGGAAACATCAAGATGAATGTTCCCACTTTTCATAGTACCAATGACCCGGATGCATATCTCGATTGGGTGCAAGATATGGAAGCTTTATTTGATTGCCATCAATATAATGACGAGAAGAAGATCAAGCTTGCTGTGGTGGTATTCAAGGATTATGCCAAATCCTGGTGGCATAAACTAGTTTCCAATCGAAGGAGATATGGGGAAGATGAGATCGAGACGTGGGCCGAGATGAAGACAATCATGAAGAAGAGATTTGTGCCTGCTTCACACCAAAGAGAGCTGATGAATCACTTTTATTCACTCAAGCAAGGCACCAAGAGTGTTGATGAATATTGGAAGGCGCTTGAGGTGGCGACGAATCAAGTTGGACGTGAAGAGGATGAGGAGTCTCTTATGTCGAGATTTTATTATGGTTTAAATGCTGACATTGCACAAGTTCTTGATTTGCAGCACTATGCAGAAATTGAAGAGATGGTGGCATTGGCTTCAAAAATCGAGAAGCAACTAAAGAAGAAGACCTATGCGAAGCCGTCAAGCTATAGCTCTTGGAATGCGACTTCTAAGTACTCCAAGGATGTGGGGAGTTCAAGCAAAGTTCCTTTAGACACACCCAAGATGCTTCCATGGAAGGTCAAAGAGGAGCCAAAGACACCTAATGCGCCGCAAAAGGTGGAGAGAGCAAGGAACATCAAGTGCTTCAAGTGCCAAGGGTTGGGACATATCGTATCACATTGTCCTAACAAGAGAATAATGCTTACTACGGAGTATGGAGAGCTACTCCGACGATGAGAGGGAAGTACCCGACTTCAACCATAATGTCGACCTTGCACTAGCTGACATGCCCGAATTGGAGGATGTGCCCAAAGTGAACTCGGAAGAGCAAGTTCTTCAATGCTTAATTTTGACGAAGGGGCTGCTCAATATTCAGCCAAAGGAAGATGGCATCGAGCAACGGGAAAACATCTTTCACACTAGGTGTTTGGTGCAAGACAAGCCTTGTAGCATGATCAATGATGGAGGGAGTTGCATCAATGTTGTTAGCACTATGCTAGTGGAGAAGTTAGGGCTGAAGACGCACAAGCATCCTAGACCATACAAGCTTCAATGGTTGAATGATAGTGGTGAGGTAAAGGTAACCGGGCATGTACTTATTACATTCACCATTGGCACATATACTGATCAAGTTTTGTGTGATATTGTACCTATGCAAGCATGTCATATTTTGTTGGGTAGACCTTGGCAATATGATAGGAAAGTGATTCATGACGGACAAAGAAATAGGTATACATTCACCATGGGTGAGAGGCCGATAACACTTAGGCCATTGCCACCCGCGGAAGTTTATAAGGATCAGGTGCATATGCAAAAAGCTGTGGATGCTTGGAAGAAGGAAAAGGAGGCCGAATTGGCTAAATCTAGTGAGGTTGAGAGAATGACTGAGAGTCATGCAAAAGGAGAGCCAAATTCGAGTGAAAAGAAAGCATTGGTGTCGACAACAAAAGGAGAGGATAAAAACAAGAGTGAAGTCGACACCCATGGGAGAAAACAAGAGGGGAAAAGGAGACAGAATTTCTATGCAAATACGAGAGACTTGAGGGAAGCTTGTGTGAACAAACGAGAGTTATTGGTACTCTTATATAAGGGTGCTTATTTATCTAACACTGACCTTAATCCCGATTTGCCTAGTTCTGTTGTTTCTGTCTTGCAGGAATTTGGAGATGTGTTCCCTGAAGAGTTGCCGAAAGAGTTACCTCCAATTAGAGGAATTGAGCATCAAATCGACTTCATCCCTGGTGCTCAAATTCCAAATCGGCCAGCCTATAGGGCTAATCCGGAGGAGACTAAAGAGTTGCAAAGGCAAGTTGATGAGTTGCTGAAAAAGGGACACATCCGAGAGAGCTTAATTCCTTGTGCCGTGCCGGTTATTCTAGTGCCAAAGAAGGATGGATCATGGCGCATGTGTGTTGATTGTCGCGCCGTCAACAAAATCACGGTAAAGTATCGCCATCCTATTCCTAGATTGGATGATATGCTAGATGAATTGCATGGTGCTTGTGTGTTTTCAAAGATTGATCTTATGAGTGGTTACCATCAAATTAGGATGCAAATTGGAGATGAATGGAAAACCGCTTTCAAAACAAAATATGGCTTATATGAGTGGTTGGTTATGCCTTTTGGATTGACTAATGCACCTAGTACTTTCATGCGATTAATGAACCATGTTTTGAGATCATTCATTGGAAAGTTTGTGGTTGTTTACTTTGATGATATATTGATCTATAGTAAGAGTATTGAGGAGCATGTTGGACATCTTAGCCAGGTATTGCAAGTATTGCGTGAGGCGCAATTATATGCTAAGGTCTCTAAATGTACTTTTTGTATGGATCATGTTATCTTTCTTGGTTATGTTGTGAGTGCTAAAGGCATAGAAGTTGACCAAGACAAAGTGAAGGCAATCAAGGAGTGGCCGACTCCTACGACGGTAAGTGAGGTGAGGTCTTTTCATGGACTTGCTAGTTTTTATAGGAGGTTTGTGAAAAATTTCAGCTCAATTGCCGCCCCTTTAAATGAGATTGTTAAAAAGGAAGTTGGTTTTAGGTGGGGGGACAAAGAGAAATCGGCATTTGAGGAATTAAAGGAAAAACTTTGTTCTGCTCCTATATTGAGGTTACCTGACTTTAACAGTACTTTTGAGATTGAATGTGATGCCTCTGGCATAGGAATTGGTGCTGTTTTGTTGCAGGAAAAGCGCCCCATTGCTTATTTCAGCGAGAAATTGAAGGGGGCACAACTCAATTACTCCACCTACGACAAAGAGTTGTATGCCTTGGTGAGGGCATTACAAACTTGGCAACATTATTTGTGGCCAAAGGAGTTTGTGATCCACACGGATCATGAGAGCCTAAAGCATCTAAAGGGTCAAGGTAAGCTAGGTAAGCGACATGCTAAATGGCTTGAATTCATTGAGACCTTCCCTTATGTTGTTAAGTACAAGCAAGGAAAAGATAACATTATTGCTGATGCGTTGTCTAGGAGATATGTTCTTGTCACATCACTTAGTTCTAGGTTGATTGGATTTGAGCATATAAAGGATTTGTATAAATCTGATTCTGACTTTGCAATGGTGTTTGACGCGTGTGAACATGCTGCGTTTCAAAAGTTTTATCGCCATGAGGGATGGCTATTTCGTGAAAATAAGCTTTGTATACCTGCTTGTTCTATGCGTGAATTGCTTGTTAGGGAATGTCATGATGGAGGTTTGATGGGACACTTTGGCATTGGTAAGACTTTATACATCTTGCAAGAGCATTTTTATTGGCCTAACATGAAGAAAGATGTAGAGAAAGTTTGTGCAGGTTGTTTGCCATGTCGTCAAGCCAAGAGTAAGGTACAACCTCATGGTTTGTACACCCCTCTCCCTGTTCCTGATTGTCCTTGGACTGATATTTCTATGGATTTTGTTATTGGATTGCCTAGGACAAAGAAAGGAAGTGATAGTATCTTTGTGGTTGTTGACAGGTTTAGCAAGATGTCACATTTTATTGCTTGTCATAAAACTGATGATGCTATGCATGTTGCCGATTTGTTCTTTAGGAATGTAGTTCGCTTGCATGGCATTCCTAAGACCATTGTTTCGGATAGGGACACTAAATTTCTATCTCACTTTTGGCGTGTTTTATGGAGTAAATTAGGGACCAAGTTGTTATTTTCTACTACTTGTCACCCTCAAACTGATGGCCAAACTGAAGTTGTGAATAGAACTTTAGGAGCTTTATTGCGTGCTGTTGTGGGTAAGAATTTGAAAACTTGGGAAGAATGGTTGCCTATGGTTGAATTTGCATATAATAGGAGCATTCATTCTTCTATTGGTTATTCGCCTTTTGAGATTGTTTATGGATTTAACCCTCTAACGCCTGTGGATTTACTGCCTATTACTTTGAAAGATGTTGTTAATTTAGATGGGCAGCAAAGAGCTGAGAAGGTCAGGTCCATACATGAGAAGGCACGACAACACATCGAGGCCAAGAACCTCAAGGTTGCGCAACGAGCCAATAAGGGACGCCGACTGGTGCGATTCGAGCCTGGTGACTGGGTTTGGGTGCACTTTAGGAAGGAGAGGTTCCCTAAGCAAAGGACATCAAAGTTGGATCCTAGAGGAGATGGACCATTTCAAGTCTTGGAACGCATAAGTGACAATGCCTACAAGATTGACTTGCCTGGAGAGTATGAAGTCAGTGCTACATTCAATGTCACTGACCTGACGCCATTTGACAATGAAGGCTCTGATTCGAGGACGAATCCTTCTGAGGAGGGAGGGAATGATGCAAGTGATGGAGCCATAGCATTGCCTCAAGGACCAATTACAAGGAACACTTCAAGAAGGCTAAGGAATCAACTTCTACATCACATTCAAGCCTTGATCAACACGAAACTTGAAGAATACGCAATGATCAAGGTTGAGAGGGAGTTGAAGCCGAAACCTATTTGTTTGCTTGCTATTGAAGAGTAGTCGGCTCAAGGAGGCAAGTGGGGACCAGTCGACAACACCCCAGCCCTTGTGGGCCCATGTCGACATATCTTTTTAATTTTTATTAGTTGGATTTTTACTTTATGGGTTTTAATTAGTGTCCAACACTTGTGGGCTCAATTAAATCCTAGTCTATTTGGGTTGTCAGCCGACACCTAAAAATATTGTCTATTTTTAGGTCGACACCTAAAAATTTTGGAAAAGTCAAAATACCCTCTATTTTTAGGTCGGCACCTAAAAATTCTGGAAAAGTAAAAATATTGTCTATTTTTAGGTCGGCACCTAAAAATTCTGGAAAAAGTCAAAAACCTATTTTGACTTGGTTTTGGGTTAGTTTGGACGAAATTAGGGTTAGGGATTAGTGTAAATAACACCTTTTCTATTGTTATTTGACACAGACTATTTTTGAGAGAATAAAATTGCCATTGAGGTTTTCTTTGATTGTGGATTGGGTAAATCGCATATATAGGGTCTGTACTATCTCAAAAGTATCGTTTGGAGGTCTGTACTATTTTTTGTCCTTTTTATATGTCTATACTCTTATTTTTCGTACCTTTTAGGGGTCTCGGGCAGTCCACGTCATCAGCGGGGCTGCCCGAGACCCCTAAAAGGAACGGAAAATAAGACTACAGACCCGTAAAAGGGACAAGAAGTAGTACAGACCCCCAAACAATACTTTCGAAATAGTACGGACCCTATATATGCGATTTACTCGGGAAAAAACTCGTATACTATCCCCTGAGGAAACTACCGTAAAGTCGATAACCTCTTTTCCGGAACTCGTTTTGGTTCAGATTTTTTCCTCAATCATATTTTAATATGGTCTAATGAATAGTATCAGTCTCCACACTTAGCTCAAAATTTAAAAAATTAGCATAAAACTCGTGCTTATTTCAACATGATGTAAAAGATAGTATTAGTCTCCACTCTTATCTCGAAACTTGAAACAATAGCAAAAAACCAATGTACTAACCCTTAGGGAAAACGACCAAGAACAAGAAAAGGGCCATAATGAGTTATTAGTTCCGGACGAGAAGTTATAGGGTCCGTACGATTTCAAAAGTATCGTTTGGGGTCTGTACTATTTCTTTTCCCTTTTACGGGTCTATACTCTTATTTTTCGTCCCTTTTAGGGGTCTCGGGCAGTCCACGTCATCAGCGGGGCTGCCCGAGACCCTTAAAAGGGATGAAAAATAAGAGTATAGATCCGTAAAAGGGACAAAAAATAGTATAGACCCCCAAACGGTACTTTTGAAATAGTACGGACCCTATATATGCTATTTACCCATTGTGGATTCAATCGTGATCGAGAGTGGATTCTCTTGGTTTTATATTAGGGTTTGAGTTTACTTATCAAGTTTCTTGCTTGTGGCGTTTATTCAATTCCTTGTGATTCTAATCCCTTTGTTGCCTATTCCTTAATTGAGTCTAGGAGGTGAAGAATAGAATTGCTAAAGCCTATTGTTGTGTATCTACTTCTTTGTTGTATAGTATCTTTGTGGTTGTTGACAGGTTTAGCAAGATGTCACATTTTATTGCTTGTCATAAAACTGATGATGCTATGCATGTTGCCGATTTGTTCTTTAGGAATGTAGTTCGCTTGCATGGCATTCCTAAGACCATTGTTTCGGATAGGGACACTAAATTTCTATCTCACTTTTGGCGTGTTTTATGGAGTAAATTAGGAACCAAGTTGTTATTTTCTACTACTTGTCACCCTCAAACTGATGGCCAAACTGAAGTTGTGAATAGAACTTTAGGAGCATTATTGCGTGCTGTTGTGGGTAAGAATTTGAAAACTTGGGAAGAATGGTTGCCTATGGTTGAATTTGCATATAATAGGAGCATTCATTCTTCTATTGGTTATTCGCCTTTTGAGATTGTTTATGGATTTAACCCTCTAACGCCTGTGGATTTACTGCCTATTACTTTGAAAGATGTTGTTAATTTAGATGGGCAGCAAAGAGCTGAGAAGGTCAGGTCCATACATGAGAAGGCACGACAACACATCGAGGCCAAGAACCTCAAGGTTGCGCAACGAGCCAATAAGGGACGCCGACTGGTGCGATTCGAGCCTGGTGACTGGGTTTGGGTGCACTTTAGGAAGGAGAGGTTCCCTAAGCAAAGGACATCAAAGTTGGATCCTAGAGGAGATGGACCATTTCAAGTCTTGGAACGCATAAGTGACAATGCCTACAAGATTGACTTGCCTGGAGAGTATGAAGTCAGTGCTACATTCAATGTCACTGACCTGACGCCATTTGACAATGAAGGCTCTGATTCGAGGACGAATCCTTCTGAGGAGGGAGGGAATGATGCAAGTGATGGAGCCATAGCATTGCCTCAAGGACCAATTACAAGGAACACTTCAAGAAGGCTAAGGAATCAACTTCTACATCACATTCAAGCCTTGATCAACACGAAACTTGAAGAATACGCAATGATCAAGGTTGAGAGGGAGTTGAAGCCGAAACCTATTTGTTTGCTTGCTATTGAAGAGTAGTCGGCTCAAGGAGGCAAGTGGGGACCAGTCGACAACACCCCAGCCCTTGTGGGCCCATGTCGACATATCTTTTTAATTTTTATTAGTTGGATTTTTACTTTATGGGTTTTAATTAGTGTCCAACACTTGTGTTATATTGATCTATAGTAAGAGTATTGAGGAGCATGTTGGACATCTTAGCCAGGTATTGCAAGTATTGCGTGAGGCGCAATTATATGCTAAGGTCTCTAAATGTACTTTTTGTATGGATCATGTTATCTTTCTTGGTTATGTTGTGAGTGCTAAAGGCATAGAAGTTGACCAAGACAAAGTGAAGGCAATCAAGGAGTGGTCGACTCCTACAACGGTAAGTGAGGTGAGGTCTTTTCATGGACTTGCTAGCTTTTATAGGAGGTTTGTGAAAAATTTCAGCTTAATTGCCGCCCCTTTAAATGAGATTGTTAAAAAGGAAGTTGGTTTTAAGTGGGGGGACAAAGAGAAATCGGCATTTGAGGAATTAAAAGAGAAACTTTGTTCTGCTCCTATATTGAGGTTACCTGACTTTAACAGTACTTTTGAGAATGAATGTGATGCCTCTGGCATAGGAATTGGTGCTGTTTTGTTGCAGGAAAAGTGCCCCATCGCTTATTTCAGCGAGAAATTGAAGGGGGCACAACTCAATTACTCCACCTACGACAAGGAGTTGTATGCCTTGGTGAGGGCATTGCAAACTTGGCAACATTATTTGTGGCCGAAGGAGTTTGTGATCCACACAGATCATGAGAGCCTAAAGCATCTAAAGGGTCAAGGTAAGCTAGGTAAGCGACATACTAAATGGCTTGAATTCATTGAGACTTTCCCTTATGTTGTTAAGTATAAGCAAGGAAAAGATAACATTATTGCTGATGCGTTGTCTAGGAGATATGTTCTTGTCACATCACTTAGTTCTAGGTTGATTGGATTTGAGCATATAAAGGATTTGTATAAATCTGATTCTGACTTTGCAATGGTGTTTGACGCGTGTGAACATGCTGCGTTTCAAAAGTTTTATCGCCATGAGGGATGGCTATTTCGTAAAAATAAGCTTTGTATACCTGCTTGTTCTATGCATGAATTGCTTGTTAGGGAATGTCATGATGGAGGTTTGATGGGACACTTTGGCATTGGTAAGACTTTATACATCTTGCAAGAGCATTTTTATTTGCCTAACATGAAGAAAGATGTAGAGAAAGTTTCTGCAGGTTGTTTGCCATGTCGTCAAGCCAAGAGTAAGGTACAACCTCATGGTTTGTACACTCCTCTCCCTGTTACTGATTGTCCTTGGACTGATATTTCTATGGATTTTGTTATTGGATTGCCTAGGACAAAGAAAGGAAGTGATAGTATCTTTGTGGTTGTTGACAGGTTTAGCAAGATGTCACATTTTATTGCTTGTCATAAAACTGATGATGCTATGCATGTTGCCGATTTGTTCTTTAGGAATGTAGTTCGCTTGCATGGCATTCCTAAGACCATTGTTTCGGATAGGGACACTAAATTTCTATCTCACTTTTGGCGTGTTTTATGGAGTAAATTAGGGACCAAGTTGTTATTTTCTACTACTTGTCACCCTCAAACTGATGGCCAAACTGAAGTTGTGAATAGAACTTTAGGAGCTTTATTGCGTGCTGTTGTGGGTAAGAATTTGAAAACTTGGGAAGAATGGTTGCCTATGGTTGAATTTGCATATAATAGGAGCATTCATTCTTCTACTGGTTATTCGCCTTTTGAGATTGTTTATGGATTTAACCCTCTAACGCCTGTGGATTTACTGCCTATTACTTTGAAAGATGTTGTTAATTTAGATGGGCAGCAAAGAGCTGAGAAGGTCAGGTCCATACATGAGAAGGCACGACAACACATCGAGGCCAAGAACCTCAAGGTTGCGCAACGAGCCAATAAGGGACGCCGACTGGTGCGATTCGAGCCTGGTGACTGGGTTTGGGTGCACTTTAGGAAGGAGAGGTTCCCTAAGCAAAGGACATCAAAGCTGGATCCTAGAGGAGATGGACCATTTCAAGTCTTGGAACGCATAAGTGACAATGCCTACAAGATTGACTTGCCTGGAGAGTATGAAGTCAGTGCTACATTCAATGTCACTGACCTGTCGCCATTTGACAATGAAGGCTCTGATTCGAGGACGAATCCTTCTGAGGAGGGAGGGAATGATGCAAGTGATGGAGCCATAACATTGCCTCAAGGTCCAATTACAAGGAACACTTCAAGAAGGCTAAGGAATCAACTTCTACATCACATTCAAGCCTTGATCAACACGGAACTTGAAGAACACGCAATGATCAAGGTTGAGAGGGAGTTGAAGCCGAAACCTATTTGTTTGCTTGCTATTGAAGAGTAGTCGGCTCAAGGAGGCAAGTGGGGACCAGTCGACAACACCCCAGCCCTTGTGGGCCCATGTCGACATATCTTTTTAATTTTTATTAGTTGGATTTTTACTTTATGGGTTTTAATTAGTGTCCAACACTTGTGGGCTCAATTAAATCCTAGTCTATTTGGGTTGTCAGCCGACACCTAAAAATATTGTCTATTTTTAGGTCGGCACCTAAAAATTCTGGAAAAGTAAAAATACTGTCTATTTTTAGGTCGGCACCTAAAAATTCTGGAAAAAGTCAAAAACCTATTTTGACTTTGTTTTGGGTTAGTTTGGACGAAATTAGGGTTAGGGATTAGTATAAATAAGACCTTTTCTATTGTTATTTGACACAGACTATTTTGAGAGAATAAGATTGCCTTTGAGGTTTTCTTTGATTGTGGATTCAATCGTGATCGAGAGTGGATTCTCTTGGTTTTATATTAGGGTTTGAGTTTACTTATCAAGTTTCTTGCTTGTGGCGTTTATTCAATTCCTTGTGATTCTAATCCCTTTGTTGCCTATTCCTTAATTGAGTCTAGGAGGTGAAGAATAGAATTGCTAAAGCCTATTGTTGTGTATCTACTTCTTTGTTGTCTAATCCGTGCAGAGATTAGGAGGTGAAGGAGACTTACACGGCGAGTTTGATTGAGATTGACGATCGGGACAATCAGATAGTTACGGAGGTGGAACTAGTGGATTCTAGGGCTGTTGCCGTATCACCTAAGAGGGAGTTTTGCACAGACCAAGTAAAAGGAATGGTGAAAGTTGAACTTGCAGCTTGAAAAGGATAGTGTCAAAGAATAACAAACCAGTGGTCAAATCAGAGTCTAGCACAGACTATACTTACATGCAAGGTAAATTCTCAATGGAGCTCCACTGGAGGAGCCTGAAGGAAGTGATAGCCCTGGAGGAAATGTGAGCAAGTGCTGCCAGCCCTGCAGGAAGTGTTGAGCAGGTGCTGCCAGCCCATCTGCAACGCAATCATCTTCCCAGTAGACATGTTGAATTGTGAACGAGCCATTAGTGACTTAGCAACTCCCGAATCTGCACAAAAACATATCAAATAGAATGGAGAGAGGAGGAAGAAAGGCATAAGCATTTCGCCAAGTACTGTGAGTCAAGTTCCAGCTCCACCTGCCTATACCCAAGAGACCATTCCATTCGTAAACCAGCCCAAACGCCCAACATTCAGCCCCCAAAGTAGAGCAAAGCCCAATACAAAAGCAGAAACCTCCGAACCAACGTCCCACATGTTCACAAAGCACCCTACCAGCACTGGCAAGACCCGAGAATTGCTTAAAAGCACTGTCAGTGTGTAAGCACACCCACTGCTCCCAGCCAATCAAGCGTTCAACCCGCCGTTGAGGCTGTACAACTGACAGCTCCATCTCTTGTGCCAACCTGACCTGCTGGACTCGGTTCCTAACAGCATAGAACACGGAGAGCGAGAAGGCAGATACCTGATTAAAAACCATATCATTCTTACAATGCCAAAGCTGGTGCACCGCAATGCCAAAGAATAGTCCATGAGAACCCAATAGAGGGCTATTCTGAAGCGAGCCCTGCAAGAGCATACGAACCCAGCCCCCAAGAGTTGGATTGAAGAAAGCTCTTTGATCAGCCAAACAAACTACCATAACCCAAAAATCACGCACCACAGTGCAGTTCCGAAATATATGCAAAATAGTTTCTGGGTGCGGGTCACATTGCAGGCATGTGTTAGTGATAGACAGGTGCCGGCGACATCTCTCTGAATTGGTCATCAACCGGCCATGGCCTACCTGCCACAAGAAGGTCCTCACACGTTGCAGCCCATGCCACTGCCAGAGTAATCGCCAAAACCCACCCGGCTGGGTCCAAGAATGCTAACTCAACAACGACCAAGTTGACGAAATAGAAAAGTCGCCACTAGGTGTACCAGTCCAGCACAATTCATCAGCTCCACCTGCGGCCAAAGGAGGGAAAGTACCCGTAATACGCATACAGACCGTATGTGGGAGGAGATGACTGAACCTACTCCAACCCCACCCTCCTGTTGCTCTTACATACATACTCACCCTATCATCCAACATAGAGGATGCCCGTCAATTACCTCTGGATCAGATATAATATTTTCACGGAAACAGATAACCGACGATAATGGGTTAGTATCTGACAAGCCGACTAATAACTGATTAGCAGACAGAAATCATGCATATCATATGAGTTGTGCATTATGTGTGATTATACTTTGTTATCATATAGGAACGATATCAAGACAAGATCACATGCTAGTATCTAAGGAGCATCAGGTGAGGATATAAACTTATAAACTTTGATATGTTGCCCGTGATACCCGGATTGTTTGTTAGATTGTTAAATTATATGTTTATTTTGTCGTGCTTACCATACTGTGCTAGTTACTATTGTGATTGTTGTTATATACTTGATGATTACTATGGACTGTTTCTTAAACTTTGTGATGTTGATATGAATGTTGTGTTATCCGTAAGGGATATGAGATATTTGATCGCTTACTAATAGTGGCCCGTTATTGTGGCATTGTGATCGGATTCCTAGAGGAGCTGTGGGGCTGAGGGCCTACTCGGGAATGTGAGTGTGATGAGTTTGCTGATCAAAGTTACTGTTAGATAGTGAAACATGAAATATAAAAAATTGTGGTAACATCATTTAGGCGTTTAGTGTCATGACATTAGGTGAAGGTAGGGCTTGACGATAGTCCGTGCGGGCCATTCAAAGGATCGCATAGGTACCCACCAGATGTGTTTTGGTTTGTGATTGTGGGTGGTCCTTTGATTGCGTTAGGGAGGGTCGTGCTTGCAAAGATATCATCTCAGTTATTTTGAATGATGATTATGCACGCAGGCACCCGATTTGTTTTTACGGGGAGTACCCTAGGTCTAGTTTGATCGACTACCGTGGCATGACCGATATATGATACGTGACAGGGCCCCTTAGAAAGTCTGTCGTATCAGTTTAACAGTAAGAGGTTAATCATATAGTAAGGTCGGGTGAGTTGTCTGAATTTTGTTGTTTCTGTGTTAGCTTTGGTATATTTACGGTTGCTTGTATACCGCGGTTTATTTATTTTACGGTGAGACAATGGTTGGTCCCGCCCCTCACATAGTTATTGCAGGATAGATCAAGAGTGTATTCCAGCAATTGCGGCGTTCCTTAGAAAGACTCGGATCCATTCACATGCATTGCATATCTAATGTTGTTGTTGTGATATAATTCAAATGTTTCCGCTGCGTGATTATTGTGAGTCCCTGTGTTCGGGTGACATTCGTATACTGTATTGCTGATTATTTACTATGTATACTATTGGGTCGATACTCGCTCGTGTTTACCGTTTCTGATCGATAAATGCAGGTTGAGTCGTTTCAAATAATTAATATAAATTTTTTAAAAGAATCATGTTATGATTAAGAGAAAAGTGAAGGAAAATTGTGAAAGAAATTTCTTTTTTATAAAATTAAATTTTATGATTATATCGTCATTTAAAGCTATAAATTTAAATAAAACTAAAAAAAATTATTATAGAAAAATATAGAAAGTACATAATTGATTAAAGTAACTTACTTAAAAAAATAACTTACTTCCAGAAGGCCATGCAGTAAGTAAGATGACAAATAACAATGTAGCCGATTCTAGGATTTTTGGAAAGAAAAAAACGAAAGTGAAAGAAAAAAAGAGAAAATGGGATGAGCCAAGTGGGAGGCCGAGAGGCCCAAATATAGCCTTTCTCACGTGGGCTCAAACCCGTAACCGAATATGATGGACACACAAAAACCAACCGAAAGAAAACAAAAAGAAAAAGGGAAGGCAGAGGCCTACACTACTCGTCCGTCCCGCCCCTTTCACCTTCCTCCCCAAAATTAAATTCAATCCCACACTCTTTGTCTTAAGTCTTCTTCTTGACTTCCCTCCATTTCTCTGAAGTGAGAAAACAAGGAAAAAAGAGACATGAGAGAAGAGCATATTGAGAAACTGCGGGGGGTGGTGCGCGACTGCGTGAGCAAGCACTTGTACTCCTCCGCCATATTCTTCGCCGATAAAGTGGCCGCTCTCACCGCAGACCCCGCCGACATCTACATGCAAGCCCAGGCCCTCTTCCTCGGCCGCCACTTCCGTCGCGCCTTCCACCTCCTCAATGCCTCCAAGATCGTCCTCCGCGACCTCCGCTTCCGCTACCTCGCCGCTAAATGTCTCGTCAGTTCCTGTCTCCTCCCTCTCCCATTCTTCTTAATTATTATTATTATTAGTATTATTATTATTATTAGTATTAGTATTTCTAGAAATTAGGTCATTTCTTATTGTTGTTGTTGGTCTTCCAGGAGGAACTGAAGGAGTGGGACCAGTGTCTGACCATGCTGGGTGAGGCCAAAGTTGATGAGCACGGTAATGTTTTCGACACCAAAGACTGGAATGTCATGTACTTGGATAAAGATGGAGAAGATCGCGAAATTAATGTAAGCATGCTTACAAGTCCTTTTCCCGCCTGATAAAAATCTATTGCAATTGCTAAACTTGGCTGTCAGACCGCTTTCATTGCTCCTACTGCTGCATTTATTTATTACTTCATTGTGCCCTAAAATCTCACTTTGATACTCTTCTGCTGTTTCGCTGTCACAGGAGTTGGCACATGGCATTATGCGCCATCCACTCTTCTTTATTTGGGATCCCTAGCTTAGTTTCATCATAACTCCGTTACAATCAATTTTGGTTACTAACCTTTGTCTTTCTGGTTGATGCCAGATATCTTCTGCAATATGCTTTTTAAAAGGTAGAGCTTGTGAAGCTCTGGAGAACTGTGTACAGGCTCGGCAGTGGTTGATTCTCCTTGCCCTCTTCTCTTTTGTATATGAGCATGTCTTTGTTTAAATGGTCGCTGGATCTGATTTGTGTTTATGATTTAAGGTATAAAGCTGCCATCAAGGCTGATCCTTTGTGTTATGAGGTATGCCAATCCCCGAGAAACTATGTTTTCATGATTTTCTTCTCTTTTATGCCATAACTTTGCTCAGTTTGATGGTGAATTATCAATTTGCATAACAATTTTGGCTCGTTTTCTTGTACTTGTGGTTGCAAATTGCGTGAATTATAAATATGCACGGCAAATGTGTACATCTTTTAATTGATAAGCATGCATCTTTAGCTTTGTTTTCTTGACATTTTATCATCTAGCCTAAGTAGATACTGCTTTCAGTATCTTTCCTTGGGAAATTTGGTTGATGGTTATATTTATGTTTTCAGGCTCTTGAACGCCTTATTGAAAATCACATGCTCACATGCGAGGAAGGTAACATGCCCTCTAACTGCACCTTGCTTTAGTTTTTATCTGATCAGCTGTTTGTGCTGCTTACATTTGGCTGGATTTGCTCTATTTGGCTGATAAATTGCACCACTTTTTTGTGTTTGTCACTTCATCTTATTCTCCAAATTAGCTTTTTTGTTATTTTATGTCGTCTAATACTCAAATATTTTCACATTTTGCTTCTGAACAGAAGCAACTCTACTCTCCTCATTGCAATTTGGCCCTGAAGACGAATGGCTCTCTTTGTTTTACTGGTGCATGATAAAAAAGGTAAATATATAAAAAATCTTATGAGAAGATCATCCTCAAATATATGCACTCACAGGTTTTTTTTTTTCTTCCAATAAAAATGTATGCTTCTGTGAAAGTGACATTTTCCTCCATGGTTGTCCAGTATGACAAAGAAAGCATTATAGAAGCCAGATTCAATGAAGTTGAAAAGGAAAGTTGCAGCAGTAACCCTGCTAGCATGTTTGTCAAGCATACGCTGAAAGATAACACTGATCTTTTGTCATGCAAAGCCGAGTACTATCAACAGTCGGGTGAATATCAAAAGTGCTTCGATTTAACTTCTATGTATGTTAACAAATTATTTTAAAATGTCAAAACTAAGATTTTATATCTTCTACGGCTCAGGTCAGGTTTAATGTTCTGTTCTGCAGATTGCTTGAGAAGGACCCATTTCATCTGAAATCTACTGTGGTGCATTTAGCTGCTGCTATGGAGCTTGGAAATTCAAATGAGCTTTATATCATGGCATGTAATTTAGTCAAGGATTATCCTCAAAAGTGAGTTTTTCTTCTCTACTTTCTGTTAAGTTGTCTACTGACAATGGATTGATTTGCTTTTGCAATCAGACATAAACATGACTTTCTACAATCTGGTACTATAAATTATTGCTTAATCTGGAATGTAGACGAAGACAAGATACCCAATTTTAACCCACGCGCTTAAAGAAGAGCTACAATTCTATTCATCTATGCTTAATAGCTAGCAGTTTGCATTTTTCTTTCCCCAAATCTGTTGTGAACCCTACTGTGGGATGATGCGTGAATGATAACTTATAAATATTAGAGTTGCATAGTTATCTAATTTTGCATCAGTTGCTTACTAATGAATACTTCTCTCTTTGCAGGGCTCTTTCATGGTTTGCTGTAGGTTGCTACTACTACTGTATCAAGAAGTATAATCAAGCACGTCGCTATTTCAGGTAAAGGTTAGATGAATTGAGTGAACTAATACACATAGCTATATCCTCTGTGTTATAAGATACGACGGCGTTCTTTTTCCTTTTGCTATGAATTACAGCAAGGCTACGAGTCTAGATGGCACTTTTGCACCTGCATGGATTGGCTATGGAAATTCTTATGCTGCTAAAGAAGAAGGTGATCAAGCAATGTCAGCATATCGCCATGCTGCACGTTTATTCCCTGGGTAATTTGAAATTCTACTGATCTTCTGATTTACTTTGCTGCAAATAACTAACACTGATGGATATCTCAGAATCTGATAATCAATATCTATGTTATTGTGTTTTTTATTCTGAAAATCTTTCTCTGCACTCTCTCTCTCTCTCTGCCCCCTCTCCCGCCATTTGTAAGAATGCATTTGTTGTATTCTTAAAAAGGAATGAAATTATGCAAACCTAATTTTTACAAGAATTGACAGCACTTCAACTTTTGAGATTTCTGGAGATTTCATGTTCAGTGTCCTTTGTCCTTAATTATGTAGCTGGCAGCTTTTCCTTATTAACTGGGGAGGAGAAGTGTTGTTTTGCAAAAAACGTATTAGTTACACTCTACACTGGAGTTAATAATTCAATCAGTTCATTACAAATCCATCTACTTGAAGTTTTAGGTACTTCTTCAGTCCACAAAATATCTTTGTTTCATATCTATCGTCATGAATTTAAATTGAAAGAAGAAACTGCTTTTAGTATGTTTGGGTCTGTGGTTCATGGCTTGAGGTGGATTGTAAGCAAGGTTTGTGCAAATGCATTTCAACTTTGGTGAAACTGCAAAATTATGGGATGATCAATGTTTGAGGGCAATCCTTGTCCTTGTCTTGCACTCATGGGTAATCGTGATGCTGCCATTGATAGTGACCTCAAACCCTAAAAATGGAGAAATAGGGAAAGAGGGAAGGTGGAAGCGGGAGATAGAACTGATTTGGGATATGGGTTCCTCATGCTTTCAATTGAATATGTATTTCTTTTTTAAAAAGATTCTTGTTCTTGAAAAACAAATCCAGCGTGGAAAACTGAAAATAAAAAATGCAGCAAGAGTGGGTCCCACATGCCACTTGGCATGGCAACCAGTAATATCAGGGAAAAAGGACAACATTAATTGGTTGCCTCGTAGTTGGGGGATAAAATTGATTACATCACTAAAAAATTGGCAGAAACTAGGGACATAACGTAGCATTTACCTGAGAGGAGTCGAATCTCATGCTATTGCTCACCTTGGTGTTTGCCCACAGGCACCATGGAGTAATTCAGCATAGTCCTCCATTAGGTGCCGGAATGCTTGGTCCTGTCTGTTGCTGAATGGAAGTTTCGTGATCAGACTCATTTGATTGGATCACCACCCACATAAATTTTTGAATTACACTAAGCAACCTATTAGCTTGCCTGACATCTCTGCAGATGACTGTCCTTCCATCCTTTTGTAGGCAATACTTCTAATCTCGATGATGGTAGGTTGCATCTCTTTGCAATAACTATGTTCTGCTAAGAATCAGTTGACAAGTATCAAGAGGTACCACCTCATATTACCTCATTCACAAAATGTTTGGTGATGGCAAATTGGCTAGCATTGCTGATTAATCCTCATTTCAGCATCCTTATTAATCAAACCCAAAAGGGTAAGGGTGAGGATGGATTTAGTCTTGAGACTCAGCCTCTTCACTAGGCTTGCCAAGATTAAGTTCTTTTGGCTTCCAGTGTCAGTAATGGCTTCATTCACTTATTGCTTGACTTGTATGTGTATAGTTAAAATCAGGCAAAGGTTTCCTTTGGCATGACCATCAAAGACAAACTCATGTCTCCATTATTGACTCACCCAAGTTCAATGACTTCTTTAACAGTTTCCACAGCTTTGCACACTTCCTTTTTTCCTCTTTCTTCCATTTCTTCAGAATAATTCTGGAAGTAGCTTCCAAATTCCCTTTTATATCATGTCCTGAAAGTTTTCAGTGCTCATCATACCTGTCCATCCTAAAACCGGGCATCAATTGATTTACTTTTACCTTTGGGCTTCTAGAATTTAACTTCCTCTACCCTGAGGCCCCTTTGTCTGGTTCTTGTCACCTTGCATCTGATTCTTCATTTTAATTGCCATTGTTGTGTCCCTAGCCCCTGATGGATCATGCACTGGAAAAATACTCAAATTCTGTCCCGACCTAAACTGTAGTCATGCGATCCAGAAACAATTCTTTTCTGATTGATGGACCTGCTGGTCACCAAGGTCAAAGCTTGCCACTGGAAGTCAGTGATATATTTTGCAGTTGTCTGCTCCTTTTCCTGTGGCAGTCGATGCCATTGATTCCATTGATCATCTAGATAGCCAATGCGATAGAACTCTTCCAGGAGGAGCTGCCTGAACTGACCCAACTAGGATAGTCAACATCTCCACATTTGCTAAGAGGTTCCCACCAATCCTTGGCTTGTCCGATTATCTTTAATGGTGTATATGAAATCTTTTGGGCATTACTAAGCCATTGGAGATTAAAATAGGTCTCTAATTGATGTATCCATGATTCTAATCTTTCCAGAATCATGGTACAGCTGTATATTGGTATCTCCCTTTTTGCTTTCTCCTTAAACATTTCAGGAGCTATTGTAGCTCCAGTCAATTCTTCATTTCAATTCCCACCTCACAATCTGTTGCTGTCATCATCACCAGCATCTTCAGGTTCCCGCATGATTGATGGACCAGCAACTTTCTTGTTCTCCTTGGTTGTATTGACATTCTTTCCATCTTGTGGAGGCCAAGCAGACTGACTCTTATTCCAATTGCGGCTATCCCCATATCTGATTTCAACTTTGACACTTGCTCGGATAAAATAATGGAAGAAGGCACTTTTTCATCAGCGGCCATCAGTGGGGTTGTCCTTTGTACTCAGCGGCTATAGACTAGTGTTCATAACTGCTCAACATTTGCTTTATAGCTCGATTAGTTTGGATCATCCACCTAGGAGGAATTCAAGTGCTTTGCACCCAAAACAATGATCTACTTATTTTATGGCAACAAAGAAAACCATTAACAATGCTCCCAGCTGTTATTTGGAGAGAAAAATACAAAGGCAAATATCTTGGTAATTGCTTGATAGCTCATCATTGGCCAGCTCTAATTACCTAGATCATCCTCATCACGGGTTTACCATGTCTCTGTAAAAATAATAAAAAAAACTTTTTCTGCTTGCTAGGGGTAACCAATCCTCACATGAACAGTTAACCAGTGAGTACAGATGTGAAGGGTTTTTTGGGATTATTGATGGAGGTGCAGGTTGTAGGCCAGACACAAGAGGAAATATTTAGGGCTTGGTTGGAGGACTCGAGCTCGGCATCCTCGACTGTTGTAAGCGCTATGGGTGAGAAAAGCATCGGCAAGTGGTAACCTGGGTAATGTAGTGGCGGAATATTGGGGGAAGAGAGATCAACTGTCATTTGTCGTTGACCGAAACTGCGATATATGCTTTCGAGGATGCTAACCTGTATGCCTTAAGAGTCTGAGAATTATTACAAGTTTCCTAGTCACTCCTGTCTTAAGGAGCCACAAGAGTCTAATTTCCTGCAATATAGCAGTCAAATACTGGGAGAAAACGTACTGCTTGTAAATTGTGAACAAAAGGATGCAATTGAAATGTTGTGTCCTCCAGTTCTCATGGTAAAGAGATTTTGTTGCTCATTGCCCTTATAATGATTTAACGTTGAAAACATCCTCTGTATGGTATTACTCAAAATGTTGATCCTACAGATGATGGCGAAATTTACTGAAGATAATGAGAGTACTCATGTTTGTATTGAATGCACATGATTTTCTGCTTTTTTAATATACAACCTCATATGCAACTTACAGGCATGCTTGCTTTATGACATATGGTAAATAGTGTTGTACGCTTGCTTCTCTGAGATTTTCCCCTGATAATGGATCTTTCCATCCACCTTAGGCTACTATTTTCTTCCTATGGAGAAATGGACAGTTTGCCAATGAGCCTCGGAGCTGATTTTTGCTTAACAATTTTCTTTGCTTGTGGTTTTGTTTTCCAAAAATTGCTTTCCTTGCGGTAGCTCCTGAAACGCATTTTCCTTTGCTCTTACGGGATGGCTCTTCTTTGCATAATTTAAAACCTAAGTTTAATGGTGGACAGAAGTTGCTTAACAATAGTGCTACTTCTTAATCACTTTTAGGATCACTATTTACCATTTTAGTGAATGGAATTTTTCTTTTGTACCTTGGAGGAAATTGTCTTTGTGGTTTCTATTGTTCCTTTGCTAGCACATTTGCTATCTTGCTACTAATTGCTTGTTTTATGAACTTTGAGCATTGTGAAAGTTATTCTTTGACTTGATTTTGTACTGATTCAAGAATGAGTGACCTATTCCCAATCATTTTGAGATTATATTATCCTTTGTTTTTTTTACTGTGACCTGTGGTACACGACCTTTGGTCGATGTCATAGTGGGGCATCATTATATCATCTTATTTTTTACTTTATTGTTCAGTGGGGCAGTGAGGAATCCTCCTGGTGGTAGTACTTGTAAATTGTCTGTGCGCCTAATGAATCTTGATTTCCTGGCTTTCTTGTTTACAGTTGCCACTTACCAATTTTGTTCATTGGGATGGAGTACATGCGAAGCCATAGCTATAAGCTTGCTGAGCAGGTAATTTATCAACTAATGAACAAAGGCAATGGATGTTTTTGGTTTTGACATTTGGTAACAGTAACATAGGCAAGAGAGAAAAAAGTTTGTGCTTTATTTCTAATTCAGAACATCAGGTTATGCTTTTCCATTCTGCTCACATGGCCTCTTTTTTTTATGAGTCTGATAGGTGCCTCTTTTCTCCTTTATGGTTTGGAAGGTCACTGATTTGTAAAGAAGTTTGGTCAACGTTTTGTTATTTTTTACTTTAAATTGGGTTCCTGCTTATGGAAATAAGGATGAAAATTCAATACTAGCAGGTTCAAGAAATAACTTGCTTTTGGTGAAAGAATTTCACATTTTTTCCCAGGAAATAATCTAAAAAACGTGTCAGTTTTGTAGATCAGAAGTCTTCTGTTGGACTTGCAAGACAGTGCAAGCTATTCACTGTACCTGACATTTCTAAACCCTTTTGTAGTTGGATTCCCGAGTCAGTTAGTAGATCTACTCTTGTTTTTCGGGAATATAAAGAACCAAGACTGTTAAACTAAATAAATAATAATTACTGCTTTAACAGTGAGAAAAATTCTTTGTAATTTTAAATTATGGCTAAAATAGCCTATACATGAGATAAAAAAATACATAGTCCTTGAAAATTACAAAAGTTTTCCTTGAAGGTTTTAGATTATATTTTAATCAAGCATTCACTTCTGGAGTTGTAAAGAATTATTTGCAATCTAATTAATAACTCATGATATTTCCCAAATTGTATGCTTTGTTGCAAACTTGCAACTTGGTTTCATGGTGGTACTATAATTAATGAACTCTGCATTTACATTTTTTGGTAAATATTCAAAGTCGCATGACATCATGTTTTTGGCATGTGAACCAACAAGCAATAGTTCATGGTCGGCAAATTATTGGTGACAGTGAATTGTTAGTCATTGGCCTCACTTCAAAACAAACTTGAAATTGAAAAGGAATCTAATACCTTAAACTTGCGTCCATGTTTTTCCATTTGTATGCTCCAGCTGCTTCACTTTTTCCTTAACTAAAACTGCCAAAACTCATTATTTTTGCCCGTGCATGGGGCTCTTCCATATGAATATTGGAGTTGTTGATTGTTGATATGCTTCTCAGCTTTTTATGCCGGCAAAGAGAATTTGCTGTTCAGATCCACACGTATAATGTGTCGTTCTTGGAGATACTGATTTTTGGTTTGTGTCTCAGTTTTTTATGCAGGCAAAGAGAATTTGCCCTTCAGATCCACATGTGTATAATGAGCTTGGGGTTGTTACTTATAACATGAAGGAGTAAGGATACTTACAGCCATCATCACCATCAGTTATTGTAGCTTCATTGCGGGCATTTCCAGACAAGTTTCCTTAGCAGATATGCATATGCAAGTAAAAGAAACAAAAACAATATGTATATGCGGGCTAAATTTTGTTGTCATCAATTTGCTCAGTATGTGTTTGTGGATTGTTTCTCTTCCTCATGTTTGAACATGATTTTTAATCTCTCTTTTCGCGGAGCTCCATCCCCATGAAAATGAACAGATATCAAAAATATTCTTAGTTAAGCTATTTTGACCTTGATGATATTTATTGCTGAAATATTTTTCAGGTACGATAAGGCAGTCTTTTGGTTTGAAAAGACATTGGCACACATTCCGTCTTTAAGTCAACTGTGGGAGCCCACTTTGGTCAATCTTGCACATGCATACAGAAAGTTAAAGTATGTCGTATTTTTTCCTTGGCATTGGCAGTTTAACTTTCTTCTTTGCAGTTGCTTGCATTTAGGCACTTCAGGTTGTACAGTGATTATCTTTTATCTTTGCTCTTTTTGCTGAATTTATGCACACCCTAATTTGAAATAGGAAGATGTCTTCTCCACATATACTTGCTGGTCATTATCTCAGTGCTATTTCGGTGATATGCCTAGTTATTTTCTCTTAGGTAAATGCTCAAGCAGTGGCTGTTATAACAGTGTACTGTTATAGACCAAAAGTTGGGAATTGTGACAATTGCAGATCATTGCTCTCCCTTCTCCCTATTACTAATAGAATATCCAAGTTTTTGGAAATACATTGACTTGAATCTCTTCTGCAACCCGATTAGCCTGCTATGAGTGCAAAGCAGTTTATCCTCATACTACAAGATAGGTTCTCGAAAGCACATTAGTATTGTGTTATGCTTACCATGATTTAACAATTTCAGTTACTATCTGAAATACATTATCATCTTTGTTGAAATTCTTTTAGTACTCTTTAAGGCTGGCTTCTGTTTCTCTTCCCTCATGCATCTCGTTTGTATTTCTTTTGAACTTTTCTAATACATTGTATTAGAACCAATGACAGTTTGATTGCTCAAACATTATTGATTGGACTGAACAAGGATCTATGTATAGCAACATTTTTTAGTATGTGTTAATGTTTGTGATTGCACTTGTTAATATAGTGAATATCCTTGTTAATAGGAAATGTAAGAGGAAAATATTACAATCTATTTGTTAAAAATTCCACCTCCGTGTTATTAATTTTGTTGAAGAGTACATGTTTAGTCTAATTATATGAATCTGTAATTTGCTAGGATGTACCGTGAAGCAATTTCATGCTATGAGAGAGCACTTACATTATCACCTAGAAGCTTGAGCACATATGCTGGTCTTGCATATACATACCATTTGCAGGTATCTTGCTTTCTATTCTTTTTATTTTTAAATGTTTCTTACCATGACATTGACTGCATTGGTGGATTGGACGTCTACCTTTTAATCCGTACAACAATCCCAGACTCTGCTAGCTATCGTTTGCTTGATTGTGTTGAAGGGGTGATTACTTCCTTGTATGTCAGAGATTTGAAGTAATTTGATAGAGAAGCGGAATTTAAGACTGTTTAAAAGTTCTGATTTTTTATGTAAGAATCTGATGAGGAGTTAATGTGGTAACGATTGAGCTCAGTCATTAAAGTTAATAAACGCGAAAACTTTGCTTTCGTATGAACTGAAAATTTTTGGAATTTAACGGACAAATTAGAATTAGAAAGTCCCCCTAAGAAACTATGTGAAAAACGGGATAAAGAGTGCAAATCCAAGAAAAGAATTCTGAGAAGGCATGAAAAAGCTTATTGCTTGAGTTCTCATTCTGAAAAAACAGCAAGTTTGAACTTTGACATGTGGCCCCTCTGGATAAACTAGTCTATTATTGACTCTGAAATGTGGAATTAAGTGAGGTTCAACAAATTTAAATTAGTTCACATTGTCCTTCTTGTTGAAAGATTCCAAATGTCAAAATCCTTGGGACTGATTGGTTTCATAAATGCTCGGATCCCTCAGCCTATCAATTTCTAGTGGGTTATGGGCATATGAGTACCTTTTGTGACATTTGCACGAAGAATTCTTTGTGAAAAGAGATGGATACGTAGTTTATCATGAGCATTGTAAATTTCAATAACTTTTCTTAAAATATGAATTTGCTTACCCACTTTTTAATATTTGGATTGTTTGGTTATGCCTACAGTTTTTTTTCCTCTCAATAGCTTAATCAAACTCTTCCTTGGTAAAATCTTTTGCAAGGACTATACGAGGGAGCTAGACTTTGTTGCTCATAATTATCATGCAGCTTGGCATTGGTTACCTGCTAAAGCTAAATGAAAGAAGAGGTTTTGATGGGTTGGTGGCTTGAAAACATACCCACAGCGAACCACCACAGCCTGGCACTTTTGAAATTTATTAGGACAGTTTTTACATTGAATGACAGGCTATATATACTCTGGTGGAAGTAATTTTGCCGACAAGAGAAAAAAAAAAAGGGGGTGGCTGTTTTGCACATCTTTCCCGCTATTACTGTTTTTCCCTTCACTAAGTTGCAAATGTTTACCCATCTTACGGCAACTATGTCTGTTTGAAGAAATTTTGACCATTTTGGAATGTGAAGCTGGAATTTGGACTGGTTCTAAAGCAAACTTTATATATCCCAATCTAATTGTCCATTAAGTTTACATATCATCTTATGTTCTCTGTTTCTTTTTGTTGCAGGATAACTTCAATGCTGCCATTACTCATTACCACAAGGTATGTAATGAAAAATGCACAAATGTTGCAGTATCTACCATTTCTGTTATTGCTGTTTTTGTATTCAAGATCATTGATACAAGCTCAATGTTTCTTCTGTAATTTGATATCCGTGGGTATAAGGCCAGCCTCGTATATGAATCTCTTTTTCATTTAAAGTTAATGCATTTGTGTGTACTGTTCTACTAGTCTCCTTGACTTAATCATTGTCCTAATCTACTGCTTTGCTTCCCGATCAGGCTCTATGGCTGAAACCAGATGATCAATTTTGCACCGAAATGTTGAGCTTGGCCCTAATGGATGATGGTTGTCGAAGCATTGACCACAAGATTGAATTTGGCTGATGCAATTAATGTGCCTTTTAATAGGTTGCTTCAGTCCATGTCTCCTCTTTAAAAAAAGACTCAGAATATATATCATTATGTGTATTGTTTTGGATGTCCATGCATGGTAACTTTCAATATCGGATGACTGCACTGGAAGTCCTAACCGTGCGTTGCTTGATTTTCACTCAAGCCTATAAATTCCTAAAAGTACCGTGTGCTCATATTTTGTAAGTTAGTGACAGTAAATGAGTCCTAAATCAAATTTACGATTAATCATCGAGATGTTAAGTTTAAAATCTTGTGGAGATAACTATGCTGGAAGTCCCAAACCTTTTATTCAGTTTTCACGTAAGTCCTATGATTGTTAAAATATTTGCCGTAACATTATTTAAATTGGGAATTGGTATATAATTACATAAAAAAAATGAGAATGGTGTAATCTGTCATGACTCGGGAGTCTCTGGTGCGTAAGAGTTCTATGTTGGGTTGAAATTTGTGCAGCAATATTGTTTGTGTGGGGGTGGGTTTTAATATTATTAAGAATAGCTAATTTAGATTTATTAGGGCTAGAATTTATTAGCTAATTTAAGTTTATAAGAGTGAATGAACAACAAGTCAAGCTATTGTAAGAGAGGGCGAGTTAGCTTTCAGAAATAGTTTTGTGTTTATTATAAATAGACATGAGGGGAAGTTTTTGGATGTGTGGGCTATTGTTGTAAATGTAGTTTCTTTATGATACTAAGTGCGAGTATTCTTCCAATTCTTATTTTCTTGGTTATGTTTTATTTGTTGTCGTTCTCTATTGTCTTATAATCCTTGTATGTGTGTTGACGTGCGTTGAAGGCTTATTAAGGTAGTGTTGCACGCCTTAAGCTGCACAGGGGCAGTGGCGGTGGCCCAGGGGCCAAGGTGGCCATGGCCTCCCTGGGTTTTTAATTTCTTCATATAAGTCCTATCGTAATATACCAATTGCTCCCTAAATTTTTAGTTTTTGTAAATAAGTCCTATTGTGATGTATGTTTGGCCCCTTCTAAATTTTATTTTTTTACATAAATCCTTATTATCAAACACAAAATGTTATATTGGCCCCTCTTTAAATTTTATTTTTTTACATAATCCCTTATTATCACACACAAAATGTTATATTGGCCCCCTCTAAAAATTCTATCTAGCTTCGCTACTGCACAGGGGTGTGTGATTCTGCGGTGCCATATTCTTGCCCCGTGACAAGTGGTAGAGGAGCCATTAAGGAAGAAACAATTCAAGGCCTGAAGCTATTTGTTGGAGATTGTGCAAACATCAAAGGGGGCTGACCTTGGTGTGGGATTTGTGTAGTTGACGATTGGCTTTAGAGGGTGGACTTGTGTTGATGTTTTCTTTTCTTGTTGGTGTGGTTCAAGCCTACAAGCTTGGAGAAGACAAGTGCTTGCTGCCAGAGAGTCAATTGGTGCAAGGGGCTTGGTGTTTTGTTTTTGTTGATGTCGACTTGGTGTTTCTGTTGGAGAGTTGACAAAACAAAAGGGTGTGTTTCTTTTCTTTCTGGGCTTGTCGAATTTGGTGGAAGGCAAATCTTGTTGCTGGAAAAATTTGATTACTCAAGGAAGGGTTTTTGTGTTGCTTTTTGTGCGAAAGAAGAAGGGTTGTTCTTGGTGCGGATAGTACAGAATTGACGCAGGGATGCTGCAATTTTGTGAGCTGCGCATGCAGTGAGAGGACAATAGTTGTTGGCAACCACGGCGATTGCGTAGCATAGAGTAGAATAACTGTAATCATAGACTAAATCAATGTCAACCTACCAGCCAGTGTGCCGTGAGGTACTTACCATGGCATCAACATTCTTTGAATATTGTTCATAACAAACTGATACGAATGCATGGTCACCCGCCCATGTGTGAGCGGAACACCCAAATACTTGCCTAAATTCTATACAACAAGCATGTGAAGCATTGCCCCCAAAGAAGAAACCACACTGTCATTAAAGTTTCATTATTATTTGCAGACTAGATTCCAACTTACACAATTTTAGTTTAAAATTACTTTTGGCAACTTAATTTTTTATTAAAACAAATTGGCTAGTTAACTATTCATTTAATGGAGAAAAAATAAAAAAATAAACTAAGTAAAGGTGTGTTGTTTTTCTTATAAAATTGAAGATGAAATTCACTCTTGACGTTAATAATACAAGCTTGAAGGTAATAATACAACTTTGATGGTATTAATGCACTTTTGATAATAATATTGATAACCGTAAATAATTAAAGTAAGATGGAGGGAGCTTGAGAAGAGAGATGAAGTTTAAGGTTGGATGTAAGTGTAAAAATGAGAAAGAATGAAGGAGAATTTATAGTTGGGAATGGGAGGAAAAACACAAATAAGTACGATTAATTAAAAAAGATAAAATCAAATGGATGTTAGGTAAATGAAGAAGATATTAAGATTAAGACAAATCTAATTATACAAGGTAATTGACCAAAGAGATGAATCTAAGTGGAAGTTAGGTGTAGAGATAAAATATTTACTAGAGGTAAATTCGAGTATGGTAAAAATGAATTTTATTGGATAGTAACAACGACATTCATATAATTTATTTATAACATTTCCCCTTGAATGTCATTGTACATTGGATAGAGTACACTTAGGAAGAACTGCATTGTTAAAAGCCTTATTAAGAAAAATCTAGTGGGATAAAACTTGGTGAAGGAAAAAAGAGTGCAGTCTTTTCTACTCACCTTGATTTTGGCATCTCTTGATATCTCGAAGTCGCCATAAATCAATCTTCATTATCAACTTTTTAAAAGTTGAGGTAGGAAGTGATTTTGCAAATAAATCTGTCAGGATGTCACTTGAACAAATCTGATGAATACAAAAATCACATTTCTTCTAAAGACCGTGAGTGAAAAAGAACTTTGGTGATATAAGCTTTGCGAAATCGCTTTTGATGTATCCTTCCTTCGATTGGGCAATGCAGGCAACATTATCTTCATAAATTGTCGTTGGAATTTCTTTCTCAATATCTAATCTGCATGAATCTTGAATACGTTGTGTCAGCGATATTAGCCAAACAAATTCTTGACTGGCTTCATGTATGGCCACGATTTCTACATTATTTGAAGAGGTGGCAGCGATATTTTGCTTTATGGATCGCTACAATATAACAGTTCCTCCATATGTAAACAACTTGTTTGTGACTGAGCTTTATGTGGATCTGACAAATAACCTACTTCTGCATAACCAATTAGAAAGGTGTGGACCATACGAGCAAAAAATAATCCCATGTCCATTGTATCCCGAAGATACCAAAAAATATGTTTTATCCCATTCTAATGTCTGCGAGTTGGGGCAGAACTATATCTTGCTAATAAACTGATAGCAAAAGATATTTCAGGTCTTGTATTACCAGCAAGATACATTAAAGCTTCAATCGCGCTGAGATATGGTACTTCCGGACCAAGAATTTCTTCATTATCTTCTCCAAGTCTAAAGAAATCTTTCTTTTGATCAAGCGACCTCACAACCATCGAGGTACTTAATGGATGCGCTTTGTCTGTATAAAATCATTTCAGTACCTTTTTGGTATAACGTGTCTCAAGGATAAAAATACAATTTTCTAATTGCAATTTGAAAACTTAGAAAGAGTTTTGACTTTCCAAGGGTTTTCATCTCAAATTCTTTCTTCAAACAATGCACGGCTTTGGAGGCCTCTTCAGGATTTTCAATAATATTTAAATCATCAACATAAACAACAATGATGACATATTTATGCATGGACCTTTTAATAAAAATACATGGATATATGAAATCATTTTTGTAGCCTTCTTTTACTAAATATTCACTGAGCCGATTATTCCACATACGTCCAGATTGCTTCAAGCCATATAAGGATCTTTTCAATTTGATTGAGTATATATCCCAGGAATTTGTCCCTTCGGGCTACTTGAATCCTTCAGGGACTCTTGTGTATATATCCATTAGATGCAATCTATACTCTTGTGTATATATCATAACTTCAGGGACTCTTGTGTACATACAATAACTTATAGGTCCATATAGATAAGCTCAAAATTTTTCATGTACTGCTAGACCAATAAGATATTGAAAAAAGTAGTTGCATCCAGCATTGGGGAGTATGTCTCCTCATAATCAATACTAGGTCGTAGGGTAAAACCATGTGCGACAAGTCCTGCTTTATATCTCATTAATTCGTTTTCTTCATTTCTTTTCCACACAAATACCCATTTATAACCGTCTGGTTTTACACCTTTTGGTGTACAGACTATAGGTCCAAAGACTTCTCACTTCACGAGCAAATCTAATGCAGCTTTAATTGCGTCTCTCGATTTTGGCCTATCATTTATGCACCGAAATTCATTAATTCATATAGGTTCATGATTCTCATTTCCTTCCATAATATTTGGCGCTGCCTTATATGCTAAACTTGTATCGATGATTATTTCACGTTGGTTCCATCTTATTCCTAACGTAATATAGTTAATTGAGATCTCATCATTTTGACTTATTTCAGCTACTTGAGTTACTTCTTGAATGTTAGGATTTATGTCAAGAACCTCTTCTAAAGAATTGTTCTCTTCTTGGCTAACTGGTCACATGCCATGATATATCGGTCATAGTGGAAGGTATGCCGATCACAGTTGAAGGAAAAATAACTTGAGATCGGGGTCTGCCAAGTATGGCCGACTGGCCACCACCACGTGCCACCTATGTGACACCCGAGGTCGATGAGGGCAGGAAGTGTACGCCCATCGGGGTGAGCGTGGACTAGGAGTAGCTTCTGGCATCTTGAAAGAGGGCCACATGAATGAACCGAATCCATACTGGAATAGGAGATCCCGAGACTATGTAGGGATGGGGCTGCACAGTTGGGGCACTTTCGTAATTATACAGGTATGTTTTTCGAGGTTATACAGGCAGTGGCGGAGCTAGACATAATTTTTAGAAGGGGCCAATATAACATTGTGTGTGTAACAATAAGGGTTTATGTGAAAAAATAAAATTTAGAAGGGGCTAAGTATATATAATGATAGGACATATGAAAAAATTTAAAATTCAGGGGTCTTGTAGGTATATCACTATAGGACTCATATGAAGAAAATAAAAATCCAGGGGGTGGGAGGGGGGGGGGGGAGGGGGTTGGGGTGGAGGGAGAGGGAAGGCCATGGCCCTCCTCATCCCCCCCCAGGCCACCGCCACTGTGTACAGGTATGAGAATGCACAATTAAGAATTGCTTAAATATATTGATGGGTACTAACTATATCAACAAAGTGCACCTACCTTTTCAGTGCTCATTCCATAAAAAACTCCAAAGTTAAACATGCTTGACTTAGAGCAATTCTAGGACGCGTGACCTCCTGAAACATTTTCCTTGGAAACATGCGAGTGAGGACAAAGCCTGTTGGAATGATCCCGTGTTAGTTCGTAGTGATAGGCGTCAAGCAAGGACGTTACACTTGTAGTGGAGCTCCAGAATTCCCCTAGTACGGTGCGGGGTTCAGGGACGAATATGGCAGAAGCTGGTGGGCATGTGACACCCGGGGTCGATGAGGGCGGGAAGTGTACGTCGGTACTAGGGTGAGCATGGACAAGGAGCGGCTTCTAGACAAAGGGACACATGAATGAATCGAATCCACACCGGAAAATGAGAGATCCTTAGACTATGTAGGATAGGGCTACACAGTCGGGGCAATTTCGTAATTATACAAGTATGGACTGTATAATCAAAAATAGCTCAAATGAGATGATTTTGAGGTTGTACAGGTATAGAACTGTATAATTGAGAATAGCTTAAATGGATTGATGGGAACTAACTATATCAACAAGGTGCACCCTAACCTTTCCGGTACTCATTCCACAAAAACTCCAAAGTTAAACGTGCTTGAGTAATTCTGGGATGAGTGACCTCCTAGGAAGTTTTCTCGAAAGCATGTGAGTGAGGACAAAGTAGGACGTTACAACCCATGCTTCACAGCCATAAATGGCCGGCCAGCCCTCCTCCACGGCCACCCATGGCCCATGAATAGTGTCCCATGGCTTCATGATGACCGACCGGTCACATATTTTGAACTAAAGCCATGGATTAGTGACCGGCCGATCTTGACCATGATCGTACGATAATCACCATGACTGATCGGGCATCAATTTTCAACTAAAGCCCTGAGATGATGACCGATAACTGAAGCCACGAGTAACCACCTAGGCTCATATTTATGACTATGCCACTCCTCAGAAAAACCATAAATAGAGGCTCCCTTCTTCTTTTTTGCTTGCCCCAGGAGTCGCAGGCGCTTAGTCATCAATTTTTTGAAGTATCCTTTTGCGGGTTAGAGCTCCTATCTCACCCTCCGTCTAAGGTTCGCTTTTGGATTTGCATCGTACCGTTAAGATGCAAAATTATTTTAGCAAATCGTTGACGCTATGTCATCGTAATGCTGGATTAAAACCTCGAGGATTATAGTATGTGCTATTCTGTTGTAATGCGCGATTAAACTATGGTATTATTGTCTGTGTTATGCTGTTGTAATGCCGGATTAACCTTTAGTTTATTCGTGGGTGCCCCGCTTTGCCCTGTTATAATGCTAAAATAATCCTGATTTTTGTTAACGGTACCATATAGAAACCTATTTACTCTTACTCATTTTTGTTTGTTTTGTATTCATGATCTAGGTTGTCAGATTTATCATCATTGCATTATCTATATTGTGTTTGTTTGCTTGCTTATTTGGTTGGTTGCTTGCTTGTTTAGTGTTGCATATTAGGGGGTACCCGAGGATGAAATGGGTATGTCTACTAGGATACGTCCTAAGCTAACTTCTATGTTCGATGCAAAAATCACTAAACTTTGTTGATCAAAATAATCACTAAACTTTGTTGATCAAAATATTTTCTAAGTGCAAGAAATGATGCGTTCAATGATGATAATTGTGTCCTATTTTTTCGATGATGCTAAATGTTTTCCAATGCTTTTTGCAAACCTATTTCGGCATGAACATCTTTATAGATGCACTCTTTTATCAAATCCACCCATTTTTTTTCAAAATGAGTTTTGATGCATAAAGAACCAATTTTTCCAACTTGCATGTTTTCAAAGAAAGATCACTAAAGCTTTGTTTCTCAAACACAAGAATCTTTTGGTAAAAAATCATGCTTTTTGAAGTAATGTGAAAAATTAAAATGAACGTTTTGACACCAATCCCCATTCTTTGTTGTTGATGTTCTGTGTCGGAAAGTTGCCTAGGAAAGCAGAATGTCACTAGTCAAGCATTTGTCTAAGTTTAGACACATAACAATGATTTTCAATCATTACATTGCATGTTTTAAAATTTGCTCATTTACAGGCTTTGAAAATTGCCTACATGAAGTTTTATGCGCGAAATCATCCTTTTTCAAGGAAATGACTTAAGTTTGCATTAAAAACTTTTTAATGCCCAAGTGTATTTTTCAAAATGCATTTGCCTTTCTAAAGAATGATGACACTGTCTGAGAAAATGTGATTGCTTGCACTTAGTAAAGTGTTTTGAGAAAACTAAGTTCTTAGTCGCAGCACGGGACACATAAGTTCGTTTATGTGAGGATTTGGGCCAATTCTACAAGAAAACCTAGGTTAGCCTCAGGGATCTCCGTTTAGATGAATTATGAGAACTTTAAACCCACTGTCAAGGGATATGTAGGCAGTTCCAAGTAGAAGAGGCACTTGCTCATGTATACTTCTCACACGCGTACTATATATATCACCATTGCTTGCTTCTATTGTTTGTTTGAACATGAAGTAAGTGCATACTGGCCGGCAATGAAATGTACACATTGACCTTGACATCCAATATCGTTCGTGTCGTTGAGTTGAACTGTGCCAGCGGTAAACGAATCCCTGGATCCTCTTCTTGGTTCGAATATCAATGCCTTATTCGGAGTCAAATATGGGTTTTTCTCAAGTTTTCCCTTATAAGCTTGGGTGGCGACTCCTTGTCATTGATAATTAAGAGAACACCAAGAACAGTAATGGTGCCATGCACTCTTGTGAGTTCGTCCGGGTTTGTGATGATTTTTCCTGAGGAAGGACTTGATCTTGTGAATAAAGAAATTTTTTGTGTTAGCGCGCCTCTCATGTCCCAAAGGAAGAAAGAAGCAATATAGTTCACAAGTCAACTCCATTCTCGAATAAGGAGGGAAAAAATGAACTTAGCCAAAGTGTGAATACCGCACAAGTATATTCTATCTAGCTCGCTAGGTTTTAAGTGAGACCATTGTGCTCATCTGAGGATATATCTTGGAATGGTAGTTCTTTAGAAAGCAGTTAGTTCATCTATCCTGGGAATCATTGAATCGGTTATCTCCAGTTGAACTAAGTGAATTCACATGCATTTTGGAAAGAATAATCACAAATCACAGGGCATCGCAATTTAGCAAAGGCTGCGGAGCAATGTTCCTGGTGCGACTCATAGTATCCGTCCGAAGTGCATTCGTCCATTGTCCAATCCCCCGCTAGGCTGAGGCGGTGTGCTCACAGTCTGGTGACTCTGCTAGGGAATAAAAAGTTCTAACTTCTTTGGAATTTTCGATTGAGGAATGAATCGTTATGAAGAGGAATCTAGGATGTCAATTTCAATGTGTATTTCTTTCATAGTTGTTCTTTGTCATTTGCAAGTGCAAGTTCATTATATATATATATATATATATATATATATATATATATATATATATATATATATATATATATATATATGTGCATGCTACAAACCTACACCTTAAGATTGTGTGCCGAGATCGGGTGACGTAGGTGTTCATTACCTATGCCTTTCGGTCAAAAGCCTCAACCGCCATTAGCAGAGATGGGTTTCAACGCAGCTCTGGCCCAGGGATTCCTTAGCTACGATTTATGCCCCCAACCAGCTACACATACCCTTGCATGTAGGAGCCATAGGCGTCTTTCCTTAGGTACCGTGCAATGTGTGCTTGTCATGATTGTAAGAATGTTCCCGAACGCTTACCAGTATTTGACTAAATGGTCTTTCTTTTCTCCCCTCTCGCTTTCTCTTATTTTCCCAATGCAAGATATATGCACGGTAGAGGAGAATAGGCGCGCCCTTGTTGCTCAGGTGGACTAACACGTTTTGCGACCAAACTTGTAAGACGGGGTACCTTTAGTCATAGGTTTTGCATTGCATTTAGTATCTAGGTGTTCATATATACATAAACGCAAATCATGCATCAAGAGAATCTACCCAAAAGCCTCATAAATCCCATTGCACCCTAAACACCTCCCATAAAACTCTTCTTGTGAAGAAGTGAGTTTAACCCTTTCTTTCTTCAAGCTTAGACCTTTGAGCCTTAATTCTCATTATCTTGAACTTGGGGTAAAACCCATCCCTTTTTCAAGTCATATGTCCAAAGTTGTTCCATTGGCATAAGTTGTCATATCTTGCAAAAATCCTTATCTATTTTTGAAATAGTCATGTTTTCCTAAAAAAGTTGGGGCGGAAGTCCGATCGAGGGTTATTTCTCTCCGTATAGAACACCATGGAAGGAGAGGCGTCACAGTCGCAAGGAGATAGGATAGAGAAGATGTTGGAAGGTGTTTTGACTAGGATAGGAGCATTGGAGGCTGTAGTAGGACAAGCAAAGATTGTTGCAAACGAAACTCCTGTAGTGATTCATGATGAGGAACCCCTAATTAAGGTCAAGGATAAGGAGCTCGGAACAAAATTGAAGATGAAATTCATGCTGATAATGTGTAACTGAAGATGAAATTCTTTTTTGACGGTAATAATACAACTTTGATGGTAATAATACAACATTGATACTCGAGAATAATTAAAATAGAAGGAGCTTGAGAAGAGAAGTGTATAGGAATGAAGAAGATATTAAGATTAAGACAAATAGAATTATCAAAAATAATTGGCTAAAGAGATGAATGTGTAAGAATAAAATATTTACCGAACGTAAATTCGAGCATGATAACAAATTTTACTAGATGATAAGAATGACATTCACATAATATATTTATAACAATTTTTATTTATTTTTATTTTAAAATTAAAAAATCATTTTGAACATCTTTGATAAGCCCACATATCAATGGCACCGTCCGTTAGTAAACCGATTAAACCCCAAAATAGTTCAAGTTGAGGTACTAAAAACTTAAAAAAATAAACTTGATGTATTAAAATACTAATTTTTTTATTTTAGGTACTAATCTATTTTGAAATAAAATTAGAGAGTATAATTTACATTTATCCCCAGATGCTTTCAAATAATATTATATTATAATTCTAAAATTTATAATTTTATTTAAAATGAGAAAAATTAATTAATCATATACCTATTCGTAGCCTTATTGGTTTTAACATGAATTGCCTAGTCTAGGAAACAGCAACCCAACAAGTATGCCATAAGTGAGAACCACCCTTTGTAGAAGGCATCCACAAGGAACCCTGTTTAATCTTACATCAAGAAGTGCAAAGCCATAATATATATTTCATGATGCCAACAAACATTCCAATCCCTACTCATTGGAAGAGGGAGACTGGTTAGTAGAAGATGGATCTTTGATCATCGATGGTGTGGTTTTTCTTCTAAAATAAATATCCAAGAACAAGTACCTAAAATATGCTTCGAAAACTTGTTTTACCCTAGAAATAGTTCTTTGATTTAATTCTTGAGAACTAAAAAGAGAAAACGGTTCCAAAGCTGCCCAGCCTCGTTCCTAACAAGCGAATGAGGAAGGCGCTAGTTGACACCTAATATAACTGCATTGTCCCATGCCAACCCCAAAAAGTACGATTAAGAGGGAAAAAAAAAAAAAAGACTTGGAAGCAGTAAGAGAAGTAAGAACCACACACTGACAGTTAAAATCAAACTCCAGTCACGATGCAAGTCCACAAAAGAAACTCTTTCTACATGCAAACCATCACAAAAGTAGAAAAGTATTGCATAGCACCCATCTTAAGACTCGGAGATACTGTTCTTTTTCTTTATATCAGATGACTACTGGATGGCAGCTTCATAGATCCCTATGTTCACGAAAAGCACTACACTTCACTTCTTTCCTCTCAGCTTGACACCAAGAGCCCTCTCCAGTTTGCCTATTATCTGTTGATTAGGAATGGCCTTTCCAGATTCATATTCCTGTATTATCTGGGGCTTCTCATTGATCAGCTGTTAACACAGAAGATTAGTATAAGAACACCATGCCAAAGATATTATGGAGTTATCCGTGTAATCATTGCAAAAGACCAAATGAGTTACCTGAGCAAGTTGAGACTGAGTAAGTTTCTTGTCCATTCGTGCCTGCATGATGGCTTTCTTCAGTTCAGTTGGTACTCTATCATCTGTTTGACAGAGAAAACAGAAGATTTATGGAATTCTTTCAGTCTTTCATGGTAGGTTAGCACAATCGTACAGATAATATATTACTGTAAAAAAGGAAAAAGGGACACAACCCATGGGAAGGAGGACACAAATATGTTATAACTCAGAAACATAAAAGCCAGAATGCCAATCTATTTGCAGGTGGCTGAATGTAATATCACACTTTTACTGCACCCAAAAAAAAAAAGGCAACAGAAATTCATAATGATGTTATGTAATAATAAGTGGGAACAATGACAGTATCCCACAAAGAAGTATCAGTCCAAATGCTCTCTGACAGCATTTGTTATTGATTCCTATAACAGCGTGCCAGAGCATTCATAAGGTTCATGTATTAAATGAACACAATAATTTGACAACATTCAAGAAGCTTGAAAATCGTTCAGATGAGTCGGAATGATCATAACAGTAGACAGTGAATATTTGTATTATTATTTGGAACTACCGAATTATGATTTAAAGTTAAAGCGATAAACAGGAGTGTCTGGCATCTCTCAGACCTTGGCAAAAGATTGTTATTGAAAGTGATTGTCTGCAGGATTTAACCCAAGCATTGATGGATAAACAGGTAAGGCTCAGTCAACTGAGGGTATTTTCCATGATGTGGAATTTCTGAAAACTTGTTTCCTCCAATGTAAGTTTGTTCATGTGAAGCGGTAAGCCAATCGCGCAGCTCACTTTATTGCAAAGGCATTTTCAAAAGGAGAGCTTGGCCTGATTGGCAGGCTGCTTTACCTCCTCTTGTAAAGCTTTTGTATAATGATCTTCAGGCTAGGTAGTTTTGGTTTTGGCTTGGCCTGGAGTATTTATGGACTAACTTAATGTATATGTTGATAATAAATGAAAAGTGGTTTCTTCTTCACAAAAACAATTAGAAAATAAACAAACATGAGTGTCAAAACATGCCTCTCTCCCGTCCTCAAGATTGCTTAATCAAACAGTAGCAGAGAGGCATAGAACAGCTGGGATCAAAGGATAAAAGTGGTGTTAAAACAAAACACTTAACCAAAGATGGGAAGTTTTCTATTGCATAACCTCATGTTGCCTGTTGCTGTGTGGGAGAGAACAGAATGAACATAAAAGCTTACCAAAAGTAAAAACTTGGAACAATGTACGATTCAGTATCGCTAACAACCACGAAGCTTAAACAGTAATTAGTGGTAATTACAGCCCGATCAAGCAAACTCAAAAGTGTACAAGGAAAGGGCACAAAGGCAGAACATTAAAGACGGGCGTAAACAAGGGGATACAAAAAAAATAAAAGAAGGGAATAGAGTAAAAAAAGAACAACTCACGGGACAAGTTTTCCGTTTCATCATCAAGCTTCCTGGTGTTGAGGGAGGTGCTGCTCGAGGCAGCTTTGTTAGTTCCCGCATTAGCTGCAGCGGTGCCCAAAAAGAGATATCATCAGAAACCAATTCAAATTCTATTTAACACCACATACAAAACCAGGGTGTTACTCATCCATATACAGCATCTAATATTGATTGAATCTAATACCATCAAATAGTGAGCGAATACCACGAAACGAAAGATACAAAGCTTTCTAACGCGAGAAACCCTAATTGCGCCGGCTGATAACGAAATAAATAATCAAACGCTGTAAGGACTTCCACAATCGGGGAAGATATAAACAACAAAGGAAGGAATCTGTGGAATAGTAAGCCGGGAACCACGGAGAAAAAAGGGGAATACATTTTTTCAAGGTTTCGATCTCGGCGCCGGCGCGGCGAGCAGCGTTGACTACCTTCTCGTCCTTCTTGGCAGCGGCGGTGGGGGCTTTCTTGCGGATCACCACAGGCTCCCAGTCCTGCGAGATTGGTCCTGACATTATCGCGGCGGGTGTGTTAGATATTTCCTTTTGATTTTGATGATTTTTGTTTTGAGCCGGCTACAGTGGTTTGTCGTTGTTGTTAGACGGGAAGTATGGCGTTTCCTTATCCTCTTATAATATAATAATTTCTCCATCTCACCCTAGCCCTTATGTATAGATTTTTTTTTTTTTTTTTTTTTTGAGATTGGTTATATATAGATTATAGATGCGTGCACAATAGGCTAAACCTACTAAAATATCAAGAGTTCAAGACACACAAAAAAACAAACAAACAAACAAAGGGTAAAAAAAAACACCATAATTGTTGGCAAGGTTTGGTTAAAAAAATGGGTAAAAGTTAGTTTCGAAGCCTCACCTTCAGCATAGACGCCGGAGACACATAATCGAGAAAATATTTAAGACTTCATGTACATAATTAGGAGAAATTGATTTTCAGACACACGATCAGTACAAATGTAAAATTTGAGATCTCAAAAGTGTCTTTAACTCGTATAAAACTAGTTCTACTTAGCCTTAATAAAAAAAAAACATGTGCATGCATTAATTCATCTCCAAAAGTCATCTCTAGGCGCGGGGCCTGCAAAACGAAGAACATCAAAACGAACAGGAGTTGGCAGTCATGTATGGAAGCCCGCCCAGCTCTGGCGGTCATGCCAAGATGACCGCCCAGACCTGGCGGTCTTCCCGACTTGATCACCATCTGCAATTCGGGTTGTAAAACCCTTTTTCCCCTCTCTCGTCCTTCATTTTACTCTCAAACACTCAAAACGCCTCTTTTTTCAACCCCAACTCTCCCAAACACCTCGCAATCATCCCCTAATCTATTCTAAATCATTTCCATAGCTTTATCATCATCATCCGGGACAAAATCGAGGGAGAGCTCAATGAGGAGGTATCGCCCAAAATCAAAACCTGAAGACAATCCGGGATTTTACTCAAAACCCCCGATATGCATGTCTCTACTCATCTTCTTAAACCTCAAATAAGTGATTTTCATTAAAAAAAAGAAACTCCTTTTAATTCTTCATTTTGTCAAATTCGGATTTATGCCCAAATGCCTCTCAAATTCGAATTCATTGCGGTGAATGTTGTGAATGTTGTGTTTCATTGTTTAGAAATGGTCCTAGGATGTCTATAATGCTTTTCCCTATGCTTGTTTTACGAATTAAATGCAAGAAATCAAGGATTCGAGTTTTGCCCAATTTGGGGGTTTAGGGTTCTTGGCAATTTTGATGATTCGGATGATTCTGGCTGTTGTTTTATCATTCCAATTGCACAAACTCAATGTATGATGGTTGAATTTTGATGGGCTTGTCCCAATTTTGGCCAATTTTGAACTTCATCGAGGAGATTTTCTGTGATTTTCTTCCAATTTAACCCGTAAATAAAATGTTGTTCTGATGCTGTAATGCTCGATGTTTGTGTGCAAATCTATTCTCATGATGCATGTCTATATATATGATGCATGAATTTGGTGTTTTCGAGCCCAAATGGTCGCAGGTATTGATTTCTTTCGGCCTATCTACACAGGTTACTGACATTCGGCTGTGGAGCCATGGCAGGCTGAGGCTCGATCTGCTCTTCTGGCTCATGAGCAGAGGGGTGAGGATGTGCAGGCGATAGTGAGATTGGTCGGCCTATGGGATTTTTTTCGTACATTTCACGTAAACAAGGTCGACCTCCAGGCCGTATCCGCTCTCGGCGAGAGATGGTGGGACACTACCAACACATTTCACCTAGCCTCTAGGGAGATGACGATAACTTCCTCTAACTACTCTCACATCACCGGGCTCCTCTTCCGGGGTAGGCTGGTCACCATCGAGCACGATTTAGGCTATCAATGCTTTGAAGAGTTGCTGGGCATCAGGTCGAAGTGGGTCCGGGATGGCGAGGTATCCCTTAGATGGCTACAGGATTCCCTACTGGACCCACGTTATCCCAACACAATAGAGCAGCAAGTTCGGGACTTGATCCTAGTGAGCCTTTGTCGTACCATCTTTGCATCGGGCAGTGACCAAGTCCTGTGCGATCTTCTAGCTTCTCTGGTGGATTTAAGCGGTCCATGGATCAATTGGGCCTCGGGCCTTGTATGTGCGTATCGAGAGATGGCCAGCTTCTCTCAGCTCGTCTTAGAGCATTTCCACGGCTCAGTTTGGATCTGGGAGGTGTGAGGACCGACCAAAGATTAATTTGATCCATCACCTTACTTTTACACCTTCTTCTTAAGGGTCAATCCACCATCAGTGGAGTCGCCACCTAAATTTTATTACCGGGCAAAATTCGAGGAAAAATCTTTCTCAGGCATCAATCACATAAGGCAATCGGTCGTAGCAAACCAGAGATGTTGGATTCGGGGATTCGTCATAGATGGGAAGGTGTTAGGCACTCATCCATGTTTGGGGCTAAATTGTATATGCAACAACAACAACAACAGAAACACAGTAACAAAATGAAACATAAAACAAAACTGAAAGTAAAACATAATTGAGCTTGAGATTCCACCACTAGAGTCGGCCTACGTACCCCGGCGACCGGGTTCAAAGCTCACGTAGTTCTTACAAGGCATCATCCAACAATCAAAGCATTAGTAGCAGCATCAAATCATCAATTAGAAAACAAAGATCAAACTTTAGTGTTACCTCTTGTAGCCCTCCTCTAGCTCCTTGCGATTGGGTGCTCTCTAACCCGAGTCTTCTTCCACTCCTTAGCTCAATTTTGCGTCAACTTCAACTGCAAACATATTAATGAAGACGTCTGAATTAGCTTCTGAGATCAACAAAAAAGTTGTAGAACTCTCTCTTACTTTTCAGGGAAACTAAAATCGCAGCAATCTGACGTCTAGAACTCCAGATATCACCGATTTACTTAGATTGCATGCACTAGGAATTTCTACTCGGGATCACCACCCCTTCACCTCTGGGATTGCTTTCCGGCCGCCTTCTTTATGCTCTTCTCTTGATCTCCACTTACTGTCAACTCCTTGCTGCTCCTCTCTACAAGATTTCTCCAGAATAACAGCTATTCTAATGATTTCTAGGCTTAGAGAAGTAAGTTTTCTCCAAGCACTCTTATGCTTATTGAAAGTAGAATATAATTCTAATGTGTGTGCATTATGTGTGTATAGAGGGGGTCTATTTATAGTGTTCAGGGTACTAGGTGTCGTCCTATTCATCCAAAGGTCGAGATTGAACCCCTAAATCTGACGGTTAAGAGCTAAGAACGATGACCGCCCAGCCTCAGCGGTCCTCTCACTACGACTGGCAGGAGCCGGCGGTCATCTCTCCTTGACCGCCCGAGCCGGGTTCCAGCTCCGATTCTTTTCTTTTTTTGCACTTTTCCTCTTTAATCCAACTTCTACTTGTTTTCTATGCCCTTTAGAATTTTTCCTGACCCAGAAAACAACCCTAACTTGTCTCCCACTCCCATACTTTTCCTATTTATCAAATACACATCAAAATTTCCTCTTTTCTACTCTTTTTACCATAAAAATACAAAATAGAAAAAAGATATATTTTAATCCCGAATCTCTACGAAAACTAGAATCAAAATTAGTTACAAACAATGTGTTTAAATAGGCTGCTATTACTGGAGAGTCTATACCTTATTAGTCCGGACCTTAAATTTATTTTTAACTCAAAATTAAATCATCTCAAAAATAATGAGCCAAAATAAATAAAAGAATTAAACAAATAGAATACTCATATTCTCATAAATTAAATCATAAACATACTTTTTTCTAAAACTAAATCATCTCATTTAATCTATTGGCGCAAACCATACACTCAAGTTTATCACTAGAAAAGAAAAAATAATTGGGTAAATTGCATATATAGGGTCCGTACTATTTCAAAAGTACCGTTTGGCGGTCTATACTATTTTTTTTTGTCCCTTTTACGGGTCTATACTCTTATTTTTCGTCACTTTTAGGGGTCTTGGGTAGTCCACGTCATCAGCGGGACTGCCCGAGACCCCTAAAAGGAACAAAAATAAGAGTATAGACCCGTAAAAAGGACAAGAAATTGTGCAGACCCCCAAACGATACTTTTGAAATAGTACAGACCCTATATATGCAATTTACTCAGGAAAAAACTTGTGTACAACCTCTAGTGAAACTACCGTAAAGTCGAAAATGACCATAACTTCTTGTTCGGAACTCGTTTTGGTTCAAATTTTTTTCTTCATTCTTATTTTAAAATAGTCTAATGGATAGTATCAGTCTCCACACTTAGATCGAAATTTGAAAAATTCGCATAAAACTCATGTCGTAAATTCGAAAATGGCCATAACTTCTCGTCCGAAACCCATTTTTGTTCAGATTTTTTTCCTCATTCTTATTTTAACATGGTACAAAGGATAGCATCAGTCTCCACTCTTATCTTGAAATTTGAAAAAATAGCAGAAAACTAATGTATTAACCCCTAGGAAAAACGACCGAGAACAAGAAAATGGCCATCATGAGTTATTAGTTTCAGACGAGAAGTTATAGGATCCGTACTGTTTCAAAAGTATCGTTTTCGGGGGTATATACTATTTCTTGTCCCTTTTACGGGTCTGTACTCTTATTTTTCTTTCCTTTTAGGGGTCTCGCGCAGCTTTGCTGATCACGTGGACTGCCCGAGACCCCTAAAAGGAACGAAAAATAAGAGTATAAACCCGTAAAAGGGACAAAAAATAGTACAGACCCCCAAACGATACTTTTGAAATAGTACAGACCCTATATATACGATTTACCCAATATTTTTTTCTCCAAACTTTTCGTGGCTCTAAAGGTACTGCTAGGGTTTCATGACAATGCCGCCTCCGCTAGGGCCTCCTAGCGCGGTTTCGCCATCAGCACCACCGGAGAATGATCCTAATTCCCATAAAGAAAAGTTTGGCTATCGTTTCCCGTCGTCTGATAGTGTAGTAGTTGCTTTTAACTCGGAGGGGTTAGGGCAACCATCTTATAAAGACAAATTGTTTTCCACGGTAGGTCTCAATACCAAGGAGGCACCGCGTATCGATACCTCCTTTCAAATCGAGGAGGGTGACATCACGGTCTCCCGCTGTGAAAAAGGCCCTATGATTCATATCTCTGATCGATTCTGCTCGAAACTGCATCGCCGTTGGGAACGAACGTTGATAGTTAAGTTGTGGGGGAGACGAATAGGCTATACTGTCTTATGTAATAAGCTGAAGATAGTTTGGAAGCTTTCAGCCCCAGTGAAAGTGATTGATTTGGAGAACAACTATTATTACGTGAAGTTTACTAGTCAAGCTGATTATATTCATGCTCTTACGGACGTGCCATGGATGGTTTATAGTCACTACCTCACTGTAGAGACCTGGAGGCCAAATTTTAAGCCTTCAGAACAATCTATTGGTTCAGTGGTTGCTTGGGCTCAGATACCAAAGCTTCATTGTTGGCTTTATCATAACAATATTTTGCAGATGCTTGGAAACAAAATTCGGGCTATTGTGCGGATAGATACGAGTACCCAAGGAGCTGACCGTGGTAAGTTCGCTCGTATTGCTTGTAACATTAATCTTTCGAAGCCTCTATGTTCTCAGGTTGGAGTAGACGAGGAATGGTATAAACTGGTTTACGAAGGCTTGCCACAACTATGCTTTTACTATGGGAGAGCTACGCATAACATCCTTGTCTGTCCAACTCGTCCTATAGCGGCGACAACTCGAGTTGAATCAAAGGCTCCTCCGAAGTTTAGTCCACAAAATTCGGTTCCCCAACAGGAGGTAATGGTGGTGGATCAGTAGGTAGCAGATGGCCAGGGTGAAAGTCGCTTTGGGCCTTGGATGCAGGCACCTCAACATCCTTGCCGTGCTCTGCGGACTGAGAAAGCAGGTCATGTGGGTTCTAGAGGAAGTACAGGGCAAAGTGGAGGGTCTAGATTTGATATTCTGGCATCGGTAGAGGAGGATATAGGGGCGTCAAATGGCTCTACATGGCCTCTCACCCGAGCGGCTCCCTATGTTTCGGAAGTTGTGAAGGATGGTCCTGATACGATATTGCCTAAGAGGGCTCATAAAGAGGGTGGGGCTGGTGAGAAACAGAAGGGTCCAGGGAGTAGGAAGACGAAGGGCAAGAAGGGAGACAGGCTTGAGGTATCTCCAACTAATGCTGGGAACTCTTCGGTGACACCAGGTCCAAGAGAGACTGATTGGCCCATCCTTTTACGTAAAGCCATGGAGCTGGCTTCTTCGGGGACAAAAGCTACTGATATGCCTTTGTTACCCTCGGTCCCACAGGTTCCAGTTTTTGTTGAGTAGGAGAAGACACAAGGTGTGAGCACGATTACTGGGGGGACTAATGCGGCGGGCCTTCTGAATGTAGCATTTGATGCCAAGGCCCGGGGTCATAGTCCAAAGGACTATACATCCTAACCTTTTGTATTATTTGGTGTGGAGGTGGATAAAGGAGGTACTGCAAGCTCCCCTATCTCGGTGGAGGAGACTAGTACTGCTGTTTCGATGTAAGGTATTGAGGGCGACTGTGACAATGTGGAGGTTGTGCACTCCAGATTGTCTGGTCAAGCTTAATGTGTAACGCCCCGAATTTTCATAATTTGATTTTTCAGAATTTCGAAAATTTTATTCCAATTTTACCCTTGTGGTATTTTCGAGTTTTAGTCGAGGAAATAAATTATTATTCCTTGAAAATGTTAATTCTAAGTTGGTATTGTTCATGGTTCGGGTCCCGTGGAAAACGGATTCGAGATCGGGGTGAAACGCGAAGGTTAACGTAGGTTCTAATGAAACTACGTCGTTTTGGAAGGATGAAAAAAAAAAAAAA